>ML782449.1:196400-253574 GCA_009831015.1 Picea engelmannii | reverse complement strand
CACCAAGAAATCTTCTTCCCTTCATATTCCCTTACTTGTATAGTCCTCCAAAGGGTGCCACTTTGAAACAATGTGTCCTTTTGGAATGAAACATTGCACCCCTTCATTTAATAAGCACAAATAGTAACTTTTATTAATTGATTTCCATACATCAATTTAGACAACGATTTTCTTATGAATATTATGAAGTGATGGAAACAAATTTTAAAATTCTACGAAATGGGTTGTTTGTAGAACATGCCCAATTAGACGACCAAAGAAACATTTCCCTAGAAAGTGTGAAAAGTGGTCGGTACAAGAGGTTCTTTGAAGGAAACTTGCCAATATTTTCCTTTCGTCGTCGGATGCCAGATCAACTTCAGTACATATTACCTTTTCGTAAATTTCTAAATCGACCTCCACATATATCCTTTGTTGGTAATTATTTAAACTCAACTTGTAAACATTTTACTTGATGATTATATTAAAACTTGTTCCCTCTCAGTTGCTAGTCACTAAAGATTTGACTTGGTCTCACCATTTTTCGTATTTTCTTCCTCATTTGACCGACAAACATATTTTTGGTCAACTCAACTAGGAGAAATTTTGACTTGAGTATTTCAATTCTAGTCGACTCATCTTGCTTCTGCCTCGACCTGACTTGTATTTAAATATTCTTCGACTTCGACCTTTAGGTTACTTCTTTCTTGGACCGACTCGACTTGGAAGAAAATTGACTTGATAAAATTGACTTTGGTCATCTCGACTTGCTTTGGTCGACTTGTATTTCTCGATTCAATTTTCCTTTGAATTTGACCTTCAGTTGGTTGAATTATTTTTGACACATATTGAAATTGATCGACTTGTCTTCTCCAACTTTTGTCAATCTGGAGGCTTGCAGTCGGTAGACTTATCTTCAACTCATCTAGCAGTCGATAGAATTCAAAATAGTTGAACTTATTGTTGTTTTAATCAACTTGACTTGTGACTCGATGGTGTCAGTGCTTCCTCACGAAACATCCACCATTGACATTTTGTCTCATCTCTGGACTCTTCTTCAATTGAGATTTTTTGAATCATGTTTTATGAACCATGTCTTATTAACTTCTTTATTTGTGATTTGTATGGATCCATATTGAATTATCCATTTACCCTTTTTACCTGAACAGTTTATTCATAGTTTCTTCTTTTGTGCATGGATGTTAATGACACAATATAAACCTTATACACTATAGGATGAGTGTATCAAACTCATACACTATATTAGTTAATATTATCTTTCTACTGATATTCAAGTCACCTTCATAACATTATTTCCAATATTTACAATGCTTGACATTCAAGTCACCTTCATAATATTATGTCCAATATTGACAATGCTTGACATTCAAGTCACCTTCATAACATTATATCCAATATTGAAAATGCTTGACATTCAAGTCACCTTCATAACAATATGTCCAATATTGAAAATGCTTCTCAAACCAATTAATCAATGACACTTCACCTATTTATCAAGGTTGACATCAATGACAACCTAATTGCCAACAAAGGGTGGTTGTCACTACATGGTACCTTCAAATAAATTCCACTAAGTGGTCATTGAAGTTTTAACAAAAATGATTAGACAACTTGGAAAAGGGATTAAATGACAACTAAATTATGTACTCATTCATGTGAAGTTGCATGAATAGATTTGTTCTTCAATATTTATATAATATCATTAATTCAAATAAATTTCAATTTTACAATAATAAGTCAATTCTAGAAAGAATGAAGATAAGCTACAATTTTGGGTGAAGTAGTGCAAACTTGATCCATTGGAAACAAAATTGTACTCTCACAAAGATGAGAAAATATGATAAATTCCTACACAAATTACGTTACAATCTTGCATTTTCTATTTGGTGTTATGTCCATTGATGGTCTAGTTCTTTTATAAGGTTGTTCAACCAATATGCATTTTGTTTCACAACTAGATTAGCTTTCATTTTACAACCTTAAAGAAGATTATGTGCTCCTAAATATCTTTGTATTTTTGAATCTTAAACCATCATCTATATTTGTATTTGAATGTTTAGTTTAATTCACTCATAAAACCTCTAAATTATAGTTATTAATAAATTTTTCATTGTTAATATATTTTTATAGTTAATAAATGATATAGGAGGAGGAGGGCATGTTCAAGGCACTGCTACCTCAATATGCCAAGTGCCATTTTTTCTATAATCCATATTTTGAGGCAAACTTGGATTTGTCTTTTTGTCCATTAAAGAAGTTCATATTTTTACAATCCTAAAAGAAATACTATTTAGCATAGAACTTGTCACAAAAGCAATCAAGAAAATGAAGTTTAACAAGTTATGAGATAAGAAGCAAAATCCAAATCAAAACAAAGTTTGAAAAAAAATAAAAAATTAATATGAGGAATTAAGTATGCAAAAGACATAACATCATTGATACTTCAGGGAAGAAAGCCACTGATTGTAGGTCCTATTACATCTTCTAAAAGAAGCTAAAAAAAATGAGTTAAATGAATTATGAATAAAAAAAATATGAACATAAATTTGAAAAACTACAATAGAATGAAGAGGAATCAAAAGAAATATTAAATTCCATTAGAACTCAAAAAAACATTAAAGGTGTTAGAGATCAATTCCCTCACAATTACATTGTCCAACATTTTTATGGAATGATTATTTGAAGAAACTCATGTAGATAGAATACACATGCTCTATAAACAATTGTGCATATTCCATCGGAACAATTCATCACAATAGATTTTACAAATTTTTTGCAATCTATTATTATGCAATGTTTTAATTAAGATTCAGATTTGATGTTACTAGCTTAATCCATGAAATATTGAATAAAATAAAACTCAAATGAAATAAGCTAATCAAATAACACAACATCCACCCAATAAACACAATATGTACCATAGGAAAACCCAATATGGGAAAAACCCAATTAGAAGGTGAAGCCTATGCCTTGCTCTTTTCTTCTTAGTTATGAAATGAAAATACAAAGAAAGTTTGCTCACTATGGATTTTCCATGGACTTTGTGACTTCAATAGTTTCTATAGGATCCTCTACTTCCTTTGTTATGCTTTAGTATCCCCCTCCTAAATTCTCTACTCAACTATGGAACAATAAACAATACAATGAGAATGGAATTCCTAGGCTTCCCTAGTGACCTAGTTTTTAACATGGCCTGATAATCATCTAGGGTTAGGATTAGATTTGTTGCATGCCTTAGCTCCCAATTAGGGTTAGGCTTTTAGGCCCTCTTGAATATTCTTTAAAGTAAACACGTGACTAGATCCATATGTATGATTAATGTTTGTTGATGTGGCATCCACTCAGTATCATGGTGGTCAACATGATAGGGAAACTTATGGGATGCATACATTTCATGTACTAACTCTGATTAAGGTGATCTTCACTCTCTTAGAAATATCTTGATGTGTATAACAACACTGAGAGACAAATTCCATTTACAAAGTTTTGACCCGAAAAATGGTCAGTTAAGGTCTTAAACATGCTCTAGAAGTTTCTATATCCCAAATCACTAAAGTGAGACCTACCCCAAAATGGGCCCTACTAGCCAATAGCTCCAATTTTTCCACCTAGTGTATCAAAATAGATGAAAATTTATATAATGATCCATTTAGATCAACATGTTTTCAATGATATGCTTTTAGTATGTGGGGAAGAAACTTAGGCATTTAGATTGCTCTTCCAAGATTGTAAGGTTTACAAAATAGTGTCTGTTACTAGTTTTACATATTTCAAGGTATTTTATAGACTATTCAAGAGGATATGTTTATAGACTATTCAAGAGGATATTTCACATTGACTAATCTTTATTTCAATGTATGAAAACATTGGGATATGGAATGGAAATGAGGTTAGCAATTTTGACCTTGTCAAAGCGACATGCTTCCAAAGCTATAATGCAAGTTGATTTGAAGGATGATAGCAAGATACCAAGACTCAAATCCACAAATGCAAAAACATTCACTCCCACATAAAATTAATGTGGATTGTTCTTAGAAGGATAAGAATGAAAATCAAGATAATATCATCTTGAAATCATATCCTAATGGGGAGCCTTGGGAACATATCCATCTACAACAAAATTCCTTATGGTAATAGGCATATCCATCTACAACAAAATTTATTGTGGAAAAAGTCATATCCATCTACAACAAAATTTCTTGGGGCAACAGGAAAAATAAGTTTCATCCCATCAAACTCCAACTTAATGATAACAACTTGAAAACCTAACCAAGACATACAAAGACCAAACCAAAATCAATATACAAACACCAAACCAAAATCAATATTTGGTAGCCCAACATAAAGGCATATCTGAGAACAAAACCAAACTAGCTATCTAATAGCACATAATAAACTCATTTATTAAGTTATTAAAATAATTGGAAAAGGAAATACCAATCAATCTATTAAGAACCCATAATGGATAGTTGAGCACTACCCAAAATTAGGCTATTTGGAATTACAACATAAGGCATATCTTGTATTAATTCCATTGAAAAACCAAAATCAGTCTCTAGTGGTACATAATAAAACATATTTTGAGCATTGTCTAAGTATTCTATGAAATGGATTTTTTCGTTGGAATCCGACGATATAAATTTCCATGAAATCACTATTTTTTGTTGTTCAAAATTCATTTCTGAATGCAAAAATTGATTAAGAATGCTAAAACAAAACCCTAGGCACTTGGATTATATAGAAATAATCACTCTATGAGATCCCTCTCTTGTGAGCACTGAGCAGACTTATTCTTTGAGGACACTTGCGTGCAAGTGATCCGGGTCATTATACTATTGGTTGTTTTGATTATGATGATGAGATATTGTGGATTTGATGATTGTTATTTTCTTGTATTTACATAGACATGTACTATGGACTGGGTTCTCCTGAGTGTGCAGGACTTTGGACGTTGAGGATGTTGAGGCATCGATGAAACCCCTTGGACTCTAGATTGATTCAGGGAGTGGATTGTTAGGGTTTAAATGTTGTTGATGTAACATATGTACATATGATTAGATGTTATGATGTTGATTGTTTTTACTGATATGATTCGTTGATGGATGCAGTTTGACGATAACTTGCCAACCAGATTCACAATTGGAGTAAAGGGGTTACGCACAACAACTAGGGACATTGAGGGAGACGTGTGGCAACAACCTTGCCACAACCTACTAGCACTCCCGTCATGGCTCGAACTATAGGTTAACGATTACCTAGTTCAAGAAGACACACGATGCCATGAGGGAAGACTATGGCAGTCACTCATGATGATTCTAAGGGGTGCGCAATATGACAGGGTCCTTAATCCTTAGAGGCCCTTATTCTCCCACAAGATCACCTGACAAAGTATTGACTCCAGGGGTTTGAAGTCTACCGAATTCATTCAAGAGGCGAGTGGCACCCTTGGAGCACGTACTGCATCTAGAAGGGCACGTCGTGCAAAGAAAATGGAAAGAGGCGAGTGACACCCTTGGAGCACGTAGTGTGTCTTGAAGGGCATGGCACACAAAGAAAACATAAAGAAAAGAGTGGCACCCTTGGATCATGTAGTGTGTCTTGAAGGGAACGTTGTGCAAAGAAAACAGAAAGAGGCGAGTGACACCCTTGGAGCATGTAGTGCATCCTGAAGGGCATGTCACGATTTTAACTGGTAAGTAAATAAACCCGGTGCCTAGAAAACTATGCCTCCTCAGGACTTGGTCGAACTTAAAATGAATGATGTGATAAGTAAAGTTTAATAACTAATTTTTCCCTTAAGAACTGTCGCCAAGCCTAGTGAATTGAGAACCTAGGTCTAAGTAGAACCTTAAAACAAAAAAAAAACTAATTAGACATATAACCAAATTAAAGTGGAAATTTAATTCACCAAGGTTCTTTTTATAAAATTTCAATTCACTAGGGTTCTTTTTATAAAATTTCAATTCACTAAGGATCTTCTTATAAAATTTCATTTCACTAAAGGTTATTTTTATAACTAATTAGAAAATTCAAGAATTAATAATTAAAGTGGAAATTTTAATAAAGATTTAATTAATAAAAGGGGCATTTGGTTGTTTTTGTCTAAACCTGCTAATTCTGAAATTAGTTATAAAAAGGGGAAATTTAAAGAAAAGGGGGAAACTTAAGAAAAAGGGGAAACTTAAAGAAAATCGGAAACTTAAAGAAAAAGGGGGAATGTCTAACTTAGTAAGGAATCTAGCCTTTGGAACTTTCTATTTATGAACTCAACTAGGAATTAAGTAAGGCATAAGTCATTTAAGAATTGTAAGGGAATAATGGGACACTGAGGAACATTTTTAGGAACACTTTTAGGTGGGTGAGGGAAATAGGAATAATTAATTAATTGATTGATTTTCTGGTGCAACTAGGGGATCGAGCGACATGTGTACGAGGGAGGTTTTTCCTAATTAAATAAATGAAAAAGGAATCTAATGAGGGTTTGAGAAACTAATGACTAAGAAACTCTATAAAAGGGATGGTGGAGGAGGAGTAGGGATCACATCTGGTATGTGTAACGTTACGCTGTTGAAATTTCATCTTGATTGAACTTTCTCTTGTGGGAGTTGGGATACCCATCTCGGGTAATGAGTGGTATCTCGACCTTGCGAGGCGAGTTGGGTGCTAGAATTCTTTGGCATTGTGTGTGTGGCCCCTTTATGAATCAAGGGGTCAGAGGGAAGAAGAGTACCCCTAGCATTGGCTGGGAGGTACTGGTGAGGTCTTAGCGGTCGACAAGTTGGAGTTGGACGAAGCACGAGCATGGGACAATCACTTTCGGTTCTTCGCATTTGGCTATGGTACACTTGTGCGTAATTTGTATTGAATAATAGCTTAATTTATTGTTCATGCATTTCTTATTGTTGAAAGCTCGCTTGCATAGATGCTAATAAAAGAAAAATACTCAATTATTTATGTATGTGAATTTATATCTGGTCGATAGTGCGTCATGTGAAATTGCGAAAGGGTCACTAAATTTATGTTTCTGAGATTTGTTTTATTACTTTGTTTCATTGTAGTTTCCGGTGCTGGTTGGGATTATTACTATGCATGTATTATTACTGAGGAAGATTGTGCCTTGGTTCTCGGGCCATTATTTTATTTTACTCTATTTTTTTATTGTTTTAATACAAAGAAATTGTGTTTTTATCTTCCGTTCCTTTATCCTTTAAGTTATTAGTCCGTGCTTGAGCAGTTGGACAGGAGCCAAATCAAATGTCTTTCACTCTGGTCTTAAATATTTAGATTCAAATGCCTTGTTTGCTTGTCAATAGATAATAAGTGTAGGATAAATTCTCTTCCCAGCAAGGAATTCTCTCCTGGGCATTTATTCCCTTCATTGCTCTACGATTTTTGTGTTTTTACTTTCTACAATTCATTTTTTTATTTGCTCAGCAATTTATTCGCTCGTACAACAAAATTCCTCCTTATTTCTCATCCATATTTTCGTTTTATTCCTCAGAAAAATTGTGTTACCCACCCAACGATTTACTAGGCATGATTCTTTGTGTTTTTGGTATAAAAATGTGCTCAGACTGTGGAGGAAACTAGCAAGAGTTTTTACCCTCCTTACCTCTGCGTTTTTGGTGTAAACACATGGTCAGACTATGGGGCAACTAGAAAGAGTTTTTTCCCTCCTTACCTCTATGTTTTTGGTGTAAAAATGTGCTCAGATTGTGGAGGAAACTAGCAAGTGTTTTTACCCTCCTTACCTCTGTGTTTTTGGGGTAAAAACATGCTTAGACTGTGGGGGAAACTAGCAAGTGTTTTTACCCTCGTTACCTCTTTGTTTTTGGTGTAAAAACGTGCTCAAACTATGGGGGAAAGTAGCAAGAGTTTTTACCCTCCTTACCTCTGCATTTTTGGGGTAAAAACATGCTCATACTTTGGGGGAAATTAGCAAGAGTTTTTACCTTCCTTACCTCTGTGTTTTTGGTGTAAAAACGTGCTCAGGCCATGGGGGAAAGTAGCAAGATTTATTATCCTCCTTACCTCTATGTTTTTGGTATAAAATGTGCTCAGACTACAGGGGAAACTAGAAATATATTTTACCCTCCTTACCTCTGCATTTTTGGTGTAAAAACATGCTTAGATTGTGGGCGAAACCAGCATGCCTTTTTACCAGCTTCATCTCTACGTTTTTTTGTGTAAAACATGCTATCTTGTGGGGGAACTAGCATGAGTTTTTACCTTCTTTATCTCTACATGTTGCTCATTATTTTTCCCAGAACTTTCCTCATTATCTCTGTGTTGTTGGGGAATTTACCGAATCTGCTTTTTACTTCATGTATCTGAGCTATTAATTCCTTTCCTTCATGTCTATGAGTTATTAAGTCCCTGCCTTTTTCTTATTCCTACATGTTTTTTGGGCATTGGAAGATGCCCTGCACATTGGAGTGTCCTTCAGTTTCATTTCATTTTACTAAGTAATATTCAAAGGTAGATATCTTCTTTCAATGCGATCACATAGTTTTATACGTATCCTTTTCCTTATGATGTCTAGAAGTCTTCAAGTTTAATATTCGTTGTTAAGTGTCATTTTATATATCAGTTTTAATTTTAATGAGTAGTTTAGAGATCTATGACCTGCCAATAAAAGGCTCTACTGAATGCTTGTTTTATTTTGTTTTATTTTGGGGCCAGTCTATAAATGAATGAAATAATTCTATTCGCGCGTGCATTATAGGTGATGTATCGAATTTACTTGAGTATGAATTAAATTTTTAAAGGACTATTGTAGATTAATAGCACCTAAGTTGGGGAATTTACAATGTAAATTGTAAGCCTCATTGAAAAACATGACTACTTTGCGCATGAATTGGAATTGAAACTTATTTTGCGCCATGTATTAAAGGAGATGCATTGAATGTTTGGATGTTATTTGATTATATGAGCGCCTTGATTAATGTTGATGTGTGATAAATTTAACAATTAGATTTCTTGCGTGCCTTGAAAATGTAGAGGGGTGATTACTTAAGTAAATAAATCATTCGCGCACCACGAGATAAATGTTGATGAATTTCGCGTTATGAACAACGCTGATGTATAACGATATGTGTATAATTTACCATTGCTTCCCTTAAATTGATGTATGATTTATTGAGTAGATAACTTGGTTTCGCCATGAGATAAATCGATAGTTTTCTCTGGTGAAATGAATAATTAATAATTGATGAATGATTGAGTTATAAATTTACCTTACGCCATGGATTATGTTGTTATTAATCTATTGGATTGCTTATACACTGGATTAACGATGGATGTAAAATTATTTATCTTGATTACCCACGTGCCTTAGAATAATGGTGAGGCATGATTAGTTTAGTAACAAAATGAACTTGCGTGCCTTGATTTAAGTGTGCATGTGATTGCTTCGTCATTATTCTCTTACACCTTGAATTTAAATGTTAACTAATCTGGCATCATGAATTTATTAGATATATGATTGATTTAGTGACTAGATTTATCTTGCGCCTTACTTAAGTCGACATGTGATTGATCTAGAATTGTTTACTCTCACGTGCAACGGATATTTGATTGTTGTCGTTGTTTCTTTCCTTCCTTAGGAAAAAACAAATCTTGCTTTGCATCCCATGTATTCGTAGTGACGGGGGTCGTTACATATGGTATCAGAGTGTTTTTAACCCTATGACTATGGATTGCCATTATTTCCACTGCAGTAAACCCTTGAGTAATAATCTAGTGCTAATTAAAACTTTAACGTGTCCATGTGGTGATCTCGATTAGAGGACGCCACAGAGGTTCGCAACGTGGTGTCATGGAAGGAGGTGTGATGCCTCCAGAAGTTCCCACGCCATAAGAGTCTAACCCCCAAGGGGAAGAACAAGTCCTTGGGATGGATTCGATTGTTGTAAGGGATAATGATGGTCTTATAAGGTCCTTCCAGGGAATGTCAGAGGCCTTGATTCATCATCTGTACTGAGATGAGGCCAAGACACCTGTACACTTGAGGGTGCACAATGTGCCCCAGCCCACACCATTAGCATTCACTGAGAACTCGAGAGGGATAGGTTCTCAAGTCCATGAGTGTCGTGGATGGCTCATTCATTGAGGCATGGCTAGAGATCAAGGTGATGTGCTTCACGCCTCACGATTATGACCTCCAACATGAAGGTCCGTAGGGTGGTCTTTCAACTGAAGGGGAGCACTCTTCTATGATGGAAGACGCTCCTGTTGTAATTGAACATGGTAGCCGAAGACCTATCATGGGAACTGTTCAAGGAATGGTTCCGAGAGAGGTATCTTTCTGAGGAATTCATTGAGCGTCAGATCAATGAGTTCAACACCTTGTGACAAGGCGGTCGTACGATGCCCGAGTACGAGGCCCATTTTATGGAGCTGCTTTGGTATGCTCCACACCTGAATACCGAGAAACTTAAGGTCAACAGGGTCATGTTTGGCCTTAATGTAAACATTCATGCAAGGGTTAGGATTTTGATGCCCCAAACCTTGCATGATGTTGTCTAGAAGGCCCTCATAGAAGAGGAGGAGATTATTAGTGGGGGTCAGAGTAGGACTCCATCGAGAGTAGTAGGGTAGGTGTCATCTGGTGCACAACACCATGAGACACCAACTAGACATTCACCAGGATATCATGGCTTCCAGAGAGGATCCAATTTCACTACACCTCGGCAACCAATGCCTTAGTAGTGGAATTGTTACCGAGGACCACAACACCAGAAACAACGTCAATCACAGCAACAATCATTTAGGCATGTTTAATAGAACATGCCAGGGTTCCAGGATGATGGGTTGTCAACTTCTACTTCAGGTGCTAGGAGTACTGGACCGATGAAAGGGTGTTGGACATGTGGGGAGCCACATTACTAGCGTGACTGCCCAGTGGAGAGGATCGGAGCATCTGGATCAGTCGTACCCACTACCATGGGAGATTTGGGCAAGGCCCATCAGATTCATGCAATAGTGAATAACCACCAGGCAGAGCACTAGTCGACTATGCTCGAGACATCAGGTACCATCGCTAACCAGACCCTTAGTATTTTGATAGATCCAGGTGCTATAGAGATTTTTTGCTAGTGCATCATTAAAGAGAATTAAGGTAAAGGTAGTTGAACATGACAAGTTTAGCTTTATAGAAATGGCTTCGAGAGCCAAACATAAGGTTGGTGGGAAGGTTACAGGATGTATCCTTAACCTGGGAGAGTTTGTCACTAGGACCAACCTGTACGTCACAACCTTAGGGTCTTATGATGTCATGATCGGTATGGACTGGTTGGAATCGCATGATTCGATACTCGATTGTAAGACGAAACGACTGAGCTTGGTCGATGATGAGGGACAGAGACGCATGATTGTAGGTCAGAAACAAGGAGTCTCCTTAAGGAATTTCATCTCTTCTTTGCAGCTATGAAAGAGCATGTGCAAGGGATGTAATATTTATGTGATCCTTGTGTTAAACGAGAAGGGAGTAGCGAAAGGTCTAGAAAACCTTCCAGTGGTGAGAGAGTTTGCAGACGTCTTCCCTAAGGAGTTACCAGGGTTGTCGCCTAAGAGGGAATTGGAATTTACCATCGACCTAAAATCGAGAACTAAATCGATAGCAAGAATGCCTTATCAGATGTCGACCCCGAAGTTACAGGAGATGAAAATGAAACTGAAGGAGTTGCTGGAACTTGAACTTATACGTCCAAGTGTGTCACCATGGGGTGCACCTATTATATTCATACGGAAGAAGGATGGGTCATGGAAACTCTGCATTGACTATTGTCAATTGAACAAGGCAATGATCAAGAATCAATATCTGTTTCCAAGGATTGATGATCTGTTGGATCAGATGAGATGCATGAAAGTGTTTTCAAAAATCAACTGGAGATCATTGTATCACCAATTACAGATCAAGGAGGACGACATCCCTAAGACCTCTTTTAAGACGAGGTTCGGATATTATGAGTTTATTGTTTTACCATTTGGACTGACGAATGCCCCAGGGGAATTTATGAGTTTGATGAATGGGGTGTTCCGCGAATACTTAGACAGGTTCATCCAAGTATTCATTGAGAATATTTTGATATATTCTTGGACGATGGAGGAGCATGACAAGCACTTGCACTTGGAACTACAGTTTTTACCAAAAAAATAAAAAATTACGACAAACTCTTGAAATTATCTCAAAGGGTCAATGAGATATTGGCAACAACGTCGATACTGAAGGTCCTCAACATGGATAGTGATTTCTTGACATGAGTAGATGCATCTAAGGAAGGCTTAGGCGAAGTATTGATGCAAGATGGTCAAGTGATTGCCTACATATCAAGGAAATTAAGAAGGTATGAGGAGAGATATGCAAAGCGTGTTTGGGAGTTATTGGTTATTATGTATGGCCGGAAGGTGTGGAGACACTATTGGACTGGACGAAAATTCAAACAAAGAGGGAAACAAATCACTGTGGAATGGTGCAGTTGTTACGCAAATGACTTAAGTGCATGACAAAAGTGTTGGTCAATATTACTTATCCAATACAATTTGAGATTAAGTACATTAATTGATTTATGAACGGAGTGGTAGATGCATTGAGTCGGAGACCTCGCAAGTTTTCTGTGATACCTCTTCAAACGAATCTTTGAGAAAAGATTCTAACTATAGTGCGACGATGACTGGTATAAAGAGGTTAAGAAAAATGTTGGACAAGACACCATGTTGGTATAATAACCATATTTACATACCTCCTAATGACGAATTGAGAAGTTAGATCTTAAGAGAAGCTCCTAAAGCGGTGTACATGGCTCATCCAGGAGTCACGAAGATGAGGGAAAACATTAATCCCTTATTCTTATGGAAAGGAATGAAGGAAGACATCGTTATCTACGTGGCGAGGTGTCTAGGATGTCAGTGAGTGAAGGATGAACATAGACATCCTGTTGGATTACTACAGCCACACATCATTCCAGAGTTGAAATGGGAGGCCATTTCGATGGAATTTATTATTGGATTTCCATTGACGGTAAGGAGGCACGACTCAATTTTCATGGTAGTTGACACTCTGAAGAAGAGTGCACATTTTATTTCTATACGTATGACATATCAGGCACCAGACATAGCTATAATTTTTTCACCAATATTGTGAGATTGCCTGACATACCAAAAAGAATCATATCCGATCGAGGATTGGTGTTTACAGGATGATTTTGGACTAGTTTCCAAGAGGCCTTGGGAACCCAACTTAAATTTAGTACCGCATATCACCCGGAGATAGACGAGTAGACCGAAAGAACAAACCAAATATTGGAGGATATTTTGCGTATGTACATAATGGACCAACAAAAGCGTTGGGAAGAATTCTTGCCATAGGTAGAATTTGCATATAACAATAGTTACCAAAGCACCATTAATATGGTGCCTTTCACGTTTCTTTACAGGCGACCATGTCAGACGCCTTTGAGTTGGGATCAACTTGAGGATAGGGTCCTAGTGGGACCAGAAGTGATCCAAGAAATGGAAGATCAAATGTAAACAATAAGACAAAGGATCAAGGAAGTGCAGGATCGACAGAAGAGTTATGCCGATCTGCATCGTGTCGATCGTAGTTATGAAGTTGGCGATCGAGTCTTCTTGCGGGTGAAACCGAATAAGAGTTTGATCAATTTTGGAAAGGGTGCTAAACTCTCTCCTAGGTTCGTGGGATCTTTCGAGATTGTGGAAAAGAAGGGACCCGTGGCCTATCGACTATCTTTGCATGATTCTTTGAGGCGTATGCACAATGTTTTTCACGTATCTTTTTTGAGACATTGTGTTAGTGATCCTACACATTTTATTGACATGAGTACCTTGTAGGTATCAGACGAGGGTTCTCTCACGGTGGAGACAATCTACATCTTGGACCATATCATTCGACAACTACAATGTCAAACAATAGATCAGGTCAAGGTCCAGTGAGACAACTATAGTCCGCACTCGACGACCTGGGAGGACACATATGATATGCATCGACAGTTTCCATTTTTGTTTGATAGCTAGACATATGATATTGTGATACACTTTATTTTGACACTTATATACTTTGAAACTTTAGGATGAAAATTAAAACAAGAGGGGGTGTATGTGACATCCCTCTCTTGCGTGCACTGAGTAGACTTATTCTTTGAGGACACTTGTGTGCAAGTGATCCAAATCATTATACTATTGGTTGTTTTGATTATGATTATGAGATATTGTGGATTTGATTATTCTTATTTTGTTGTATTTACATAGATAGGTGCTATTGACTGGGTTCTCTTGAGTGTGCAGGACTCTAGACGTTGAGGATGCCGAGGCATCGATGAAATCCCTTGGACTTCGGATCGAGTTAGGGAGTGGATTGTTAGGGTTTAAATGTTGTTGATGTGACATATGTACCTATGATTAGATGTTATGATGTTGAATTTTTTTTCAGATATGATTCGTTAATGGATGCAGACTGACGATACCTTGCCAACCAAACTCACAATTGGAGTAAAGGGTTCACGCATGACAACCAGGGACATTGAGAGAGAGGTGTGGTAGCAACCCTGCCACAACCTACTAGCACTCCCATCGTAGCTCGAACTGTAGGTTAATGATTACCTAGTTCGAGAAGACCCACGATGTCATGAGGGAAGACTGTGACAGTCTCTCACGATGATTCTAAGGAGCGTGCAATAAGGTAGGGTACTTATTCCTTAGAGGCCCTTAGTCTCCCACAAGATCATTTGACGAAGTATTAACTCCAGGGGTTTGACATCTACCAAATTCAGTCAAGAGGTGATTGGCACCCTTGGAGCATGTAGTGCATCTTGAAGGGCACGTCGCACAAAGAAACTAGAAAGAGGCGAGTGGCACCCTTGGAGCACGTAGTGCATCATGAAGGGCACGTCACGCAAAGAAAACAGAAAGAGGCGAGTGGCACCCTTGGAGCACGTAGTGCATCTTGAAGGGAACGTCGCGTAAATAAAATGGAAATAGGTGAGTAGCACCCTTGGATCACGTAGTGCGTCCTGAAGGCCACGTCGCGATTTTAACTAGTAAGTAAATAAAGCTAGTGCCTAGAAAAGTATGCCTCCTTAGGACTTGGTCGGCCTTAAAATGAATGATGTGATAAGTAAAGTTTAATGACCAAATTTTCCCTTAAGAACTGTCGCCAATCCTAGTGAATTGAAAACCTAGGTCTGAGTAGAACCTTAGAACAAAAAAAAAACTAATGAGACATATAACTATATTAAATTGTAAATTTTAATTCACTAAGGTTCTTTTTATCAAATTTTAATTCACCTAAGTTCTTTTTATAAAATTTCAATTCACTAAGGTTATTTTTATAAAATTTCAATTCACTAAGGTTCTTATTATAAAATTTCATTTCACTAAAGGTTCTTTTTATAACTAATTAGAAAATTCAAGCATTAATAATTAAAGTGGAACTTTTAATAAAGGTTTAATTAATAAAAGGGGTATTTGGTTGTTTTTGTCTAAGCCTACTAATTCTGAATTTAGTTATAAAAAGGGGAAACTTAAAGAAAAGGGGGAAACCTAAGAAAAAGGGCGAACTTAAAGAAAAAGGGGAATGTCTAACTTAGTAAGGAATCCAGCCTTTGGAACATTCTATTTATGAACTCAACTAGGAATTAAGTAAGGCGTAAGTCATTTAAGATTTGTAAGGGAATAATGGGACACCGAGGAGCGTTTTTAGGAACACTTTTAGGTGGGTGAGGGAAATAGGAATATTTAATTAATTAATAAATTGATTTTTCGGTGCAACTAGGGGATCATGCGACATGTATACAGGGGAGGTTTTTCCTAATTAAAGAAATGAAAAAGGGATCTAATGAGGGTTTAGGAAACTAATGACTAAGAAACTCTATAAAAGGGATGGTAGAGGAGGAGTAAGGATCCCATTTGGTTTGCGTAACGTTACGTTGCTGAAATTTCATCTGGACTGAACTTTCTCTTTTGGGAGTTGGGATACCCAATTCAGGTAACGAGTGGTAGATCGACCTTGCGAGGTGATCTGGGTGCTAGCATTCTTTGGTATTGTGTGCATGACCCCTTTATGGATGGGGGAGCTTAGGGGGAAGAAGAGTACCCCTAGTGTTGGTTGGGAGGTACTGATGAGGTCTCATCGGTCGACAAGTCGGAGTTGGACGGAGCACGAGCGCGGAACAGTCTCTTTCGGTTCTTCGCATTTGGCTACGATATGCTTGCGCATAATTTGTATTGAATAATAGATTGATTTCTTGTTCATGCATTTCTTTATTGTTGAAATCTCGCTTGCATAGATGCTCATAAAAGAAAAAGACTTGATTAGTTATATGAATTTATATCTGAGCGATAGTGCACAGTGTGAAATTGTGAAAGGGTCACTAAATTTCTGTTTCTGAGCTTTGTTTTATTACTGCATTTCGTTGTAGTTTCCGGTGTTGGTTGGGATTATTACTTTGTTTGTATTATTACCGAGGAAGGTTGTGTCTTGGTTCTTGGGACATTATTTTATTTTACTCTGTGTTTTTATTGTTTTTAATACAAATAAATTGTGTTTTTATCTTCTATTCCTTTATCCTTTAAGTTATTAGTCTATGCCTGAGCCAGTCATCCAAGAGTCGAATCGAATGTCTTTCACTCTAGTGTTAAAGATTTACATTCAAATGCCCTGCTTTCTTGTGCATGGATAATAAGTGTAGGATAAATTCTCTGCTCAACAAGGAATTCTCTCTTGGGAGTTTATTCCCTTCATTTCTCTGCGATTTTTATGTTTTTACTTTATGCAATTCATTTTTTTATTTTCCCAACAATTCCTTCGCTCGTACAACAAAAATTCCTCCTTATTGCTCAGTCATATTTTCGTTTTATTCCTCAGAAAAATCATATTACCCACCCAACAATTTATTGGGCATGATTCTCTGTGTTTTTGGTATAAAAATGTGCTCAGACTATGGGGGAAACTAGCAGGAGTTTTTACCCTCCTTACCTCTACGTTTTTGGTGTAAAAATGTGCTTAGACTGTGGGGGAAACTAGCAAGAGTTTTTACCCTCCTTACCTATACATGTTTGGTGTAAAAACGTGCTCAGACTGTGGGGGAAACTAGCAAGATTTTTTACCCTCCTTACCTCTGTGTTTTTGGGTTAAAATGTGCTCAGACTGTGGGGGAAACTAGCAAGAGTTTTTACCCTCCTTATCTCTTTGTTTTTGGTTTAAAAACGTGCTCAAACTATGGGGGAAAGTAGCAAGATTTTTTACTCTCCTTACCTCTGTGTTTTTGGGGTAAAAACGTGCCCATACCGTGGGGGAAACTAGCAAGAGTTTTTACCCTCCTTACCTCTACGTTTTTGGTGTAAAAACATGCTCAGACCGTGGGGGAAAGTAGAAAGAGTTATTACCCTCCTTACCTCTGCGTTTTTGGTATAAAACATGCTCATACTGTGGGGGAAACTAGCAAGATGTTTTACCCTCCTTACCTCTACATTTTTGGTGTAAAAATGTGCTTAGACTGTGGGGGAAACCAACATGCATTCTTACCAGCTTCATCTCTGCATTTTTTTGTGTAAAACGTGCTAGCTTGTGGGGGAACCAACATGAGTTTTTACCTTCTTTATATCTGCGTGTTGCTCACTATTTTTCCCAGAACTTTCCTCATTATCTCTGTGTTGTTGGGGAATTTACCAACTCTACATTTTCCTTCATGCCTTTGAGTTATTAAGTCCCTTCCTTCATGTCTCTGAGTTATTAAGTCCCTGCCTTCATGTATCTGATTTATTAAGTCCCTACCTTTTTCTTATTGCTACACTTTTTTTGGCATTAGAAGATGCCATGCACATTGGAGTGTCCTTTAGTTTCATTTTATTTTACTTATTAATATTCAAAGGTAGATATCTTCTTTCAATGAGATCACATAGTTTTATACGTATCATTTTCCTTATGATGCCTAGAAGTATTCAAGTTTAATATTTGTTGTTAAGTGTAATTTATATATCAATGTTAATTTTAATGAGCACTTTAGAGATCTATGACCTGTCAATAAAAGGCTCTGCTGAATGCTTGATTTATTTTGGGGTCAGTCTATAAATGAATGAAATAATTCTATTCATGCATGCATTATAGGTGATGTATCAGATTTACTTGAGTATGAATTAAATTTTTGAAGGACTACTGTAGATTAATAACACCTAAGTTGGGGACTTTACAATGTAAATTGTAAGCCTCATTGAAAAACATGACTACTTTGTGCATGAATTGGAATTGAAACTTATTTTGCGCCATGTATTAAAGGAGATGTATTGAATGTTTGGATGTGATTTGATTACATGAGCGCCTTGATTAATGTTGATGTGTGATCAATTTAACAATTAGATTCCTTGCGCGCCTTGAAAATGTAGAGGGGTGATTACTTAAGTAAATAAATCATTTGTGCGCCACAATATAAATGTTGATGAATTCCGCGTTATGAACAACATTGATGTATAATGATATGTGTATAATTTACTATTGCTTCCCTTAAATTGATGTATGATTGGTTGAGTAGATAACTTAGTTGCACCATGAGATAAATTGATAGTTTTCTCTGGTGAAATGAATAATTAATAATTGATGAATGATTGAGTTATAAATTTACCTTGCGCCATGGATTATGTTGTGATTAAATTATTGGATTGCTTGTGCATTGGATTAACGATGGATGTAAAATTATTTATCTTGATTACCCATGTGCCTTACAATAATGGTGATGCATGATTAGTTTAGTAACAAAATGTACTTGCACGCCTTAATTTAAGTGGGCGTGTGATTGCTTCGTCATTATTCTTTTGCACCTTGAATTTAAATGTTAACTAATCCGGCGTCATGAATTTATTAGATATATGATTGATTTAGTGACTAGCTTTCTCTTGCACCATACTTAAGTCGACATGTGATTGATCTAGAATTGTTTACTCTTGCGCGCAATGAATATTTGATTATTGTCGTTGTTTCTTTCCTGCCTTGTAAAAAAAAAATCTTTCTTTGTGTCGCATTTAGTCGTAACAACGGGGGTCGTTACACACTCAAATATATGGATCTAACAATTTCTCTCCGTATTTCAGGCAAATGTCCCTGGAAAAAATCACCATTTCGTAGAAATTTTAGACTACGGCCATATTATGTACTAACAAATTTGAAAAAAACTCAACGTTTTGTAAGGCCAAAATAAATATCTAACATCTCACTCTCTTTGTTTGTTGTATTTCGTAGTGACTCCAACATTTTATGTTTTGATTGGACTTTATCAACTATTTGTAACCTTTAATGATCTATTTTTATTCTCACATGAAAACAATTTATAGATTGCTCGTCATCTCCACTAACCTCATCTTCTTCCTGTACAGTGAAACTGGAAGAACATAAAGAATGGTTGTCAAAGTACAGAAAAGGATTTTTGGCAATGAACTTTGTCTATCATTTTATTCAACTAGGTTGGTTTCTATAGGTTCCAACATTTTGAATGGTCAAATAACTCTAGGTCATGATGAGAATTCATGGAAGCCATCACTAAACCTGACATGTTCCGTCATAAGGATTCTCCTTATGAATGATATTTTCCAACCTTGACTCAATCATATACATTTGCTTGTTTTATTCTATTTTGAATGACATTCATTGATCTAAACATTTTTCCTTAATAACTGCAAACTCATTATAATATATTACACTTATGTAGCTCCCCTCCAAAATGAAAAGTTATTTATAACTATTGATACATTCATAAGGAGATGTACATAAGACTACATATGAATGTTGAGATCAAAATATTCTTAATGAGATATAGAAGTTAATGAAGCTTACTTCTTCTCAAACATGAAATTGTGGCTTCCCCACCCATCATTATCAACCATGGGATGGGTCGTTATAGGGATTTCAAATTTTGGCCTTCATATGCCATATTCTTGTAACATCAACTAAATAAGCCTCCCAAAAAGAATTATGATTAAATAAAATGCATCGCAATGTGAATTAAAAGAATACAATGGAGTATACATTCATGGACTACATTTTTTACAGTATTTGAATTTCCATGTTCATATTTAACCAACCACATACACATATGCAACATGTGTTTACATATATTTTTATAACATAAAATATCAGTAATTGTGCATATTCATCTTTTTGAACATGTCTATTATCACATATAGGTAGACATGGCCTCTCATTTCCCTCATCAAACCCCCAATAAAGTCCATGAATGTGCTTTACCATGGCCTTTGAATGGAAGGGCATTGTGTAGTCCTTGCTTCCTATTATCAGGCTTGTTAGTAAAACATAAAATACATCCTCTGATAAATAGAGCTACTTCATCTTGTATCATGGGCCAATAAACATACATTTGCAAGTTTTCCACAGTCTGCTTAACACCAAAATGAGAAAAAACCTTGTTCATTCCACTATCCCTTATTTGTTGCACTCCCTTTTCCTTTGGTACCCATAGCTTCTCCATATTGTAAAGTAATCCATATTGGAGATGGTAATTAACATCTACTTGTTCTTGTTGTCTTAGCAATGGCTGATACACCCCCTTGAATTCCTCATCTTGTACATACTATTCTCTATATCCTTCTTTAGTGAGTGGCTCCATATGCATAATGGCTCCTACAAATGTGATTTTTGGTTCCAATGATATAGATAGAAAAACAACCAACTTATTTGTTGAGCTCTATTGTATTTTATCACTAGATGAAATTGTTGCAAATATCCCATCAATTTATAGTGTCTTACTTGTTGGATCTTGTCATGACCCCACAAGACGTTTGTTCAGATCTTGCGATCATTCACCTCTTGAGGGCATGTGACAGTTCTTACTTGGTTGCTTGACAACACCAATAATACTTCATCTAGACTGAACCTCTTCACCTAGAGAATCCCCATACTCCATTCTAAGCTACATGAGAGTCACACTCCAACGTTGTGCAACTCACTTGTATACTTAGATAATGTGCATAAGATTTCTGGATAAATACCGTGTAGGAAGTTTTCAAATTTTCTAACGTTTCGAGTGGACACTCTACCCATCATCAGGGACTTAGAAGCTATAAGATGCTAGAATATAGTGGCAATGAGAAGTATTTCAAGGAGAGGAGGTTATCCTTGATGAGAAAGGAAGTTATCGTTGAGGAGAAAAAGGGAAATTTAGAAATACTTTAATAAGGAATCATATATAAATTGGGATATTAAAATAATATGTTATAATAATTTGACCATTAAGGTAAAAAATAGGGAAATGAGGCAAAAAAATAATAAAATGGGGTTGTAATGATTGAAAAGAAGTTAAGGTAATGAAGAAATTAAACTGATGAAAAGTATTAGAAGGTAAGAATGGTTGAAAGAGGTTATCGTTGAGGAGAAAAAATAAAATTAGAAATAATAAATAAGTTGTTAAGGAACAAAATAATATATTAGAATAATCTCACCGTTGAGGTAAAAGTAGGGAAACAAGGCAGAAAAATAATAAAAAGGTTGTAATGATTAAAAAGATGTTAAGATAACGATAATTAGGTAATGAAGGAAATAAATTGATGAAAAGGTTAAAATGTAAGAATGGTTCCTTTAGGAAAAAGAATGTACTGGGAGATGAAGGAAAGACTACCATAAAATTGTATATAAAGTTAGGATACTAAAATATCATATTAGAGGAATATGACCAAGGAGGGGGCAATAGGAAAGGAAAAAATATAGGAAGAGGAGAAATGAATAGGGATGATAGAGGGAAATAATGAAAACAATGGAATTATAATAAGTGATTGAAGCAATTAAAATGAAAGATGAGTAGGCTTAAGCATGAAATTTTTTTGAATAGGGGGGAAAGTTTTTATTTTATTGCTCTGCAGTCCCATTTTTTCTAACATTACCCAGGTGCAAGCAACACCAAAGCTAGGTGTCAACAACTCACTAGCCTATATGCATATTTACATTTACAATCGGTACCAACGGCTCACCAGCCTATGTGTTCATTTACATTTATATGTACAATTGGGGTTTGGCCTAAGGGTATTACAGGAAAGTCAAAGTGCCTAGGAACAAAGCCATAGGGATGGTAAAGGTTCAATGGACTTGATACGGTCCTGAATATGCTACATGGGAGCATGAAGAAAACATGTGGGGATAATACCCACAATGTTTTGTCAATTTTGAAGAAAATAGAATGGAAGACTCCATTTTGAGCAGCTAGAGTTTTGGAACCACATATCAGAGTCCTAGACAACTACATTGGGGGCCATGATAAAAGAATGGTAAATTCCTTAGTTAAGCCCTGATAAATGAATGGTACATTCCTTGGGTTATCTTTGATAAACGAATGGTGCATTCCTTGGGTCAAAGGGTCGAAAGGAACACGAGATTATCATTGGAACTATTGTTGGAGTTGTGAAATTGTATAATTTTATTTTCTAAGTATTGTGATGTAAATTTGCATATATGTATTTCGACATAGTGTGCACCGAGGATGGTGCACACTTGTAGGGGAGGGGGAATGTAAAATCCCCACTATAATCCCCAGTTTAATGTAGATATAATGTGTGGCTATGACCAAATGATGTATATGCAAAATGTATTTCTAAGTTTTAATAATAATATGTGATGTCAGTTTCTTAGGGGACATGGACATAGATGGGGGATGAATTAATCCACAAAAGAGGACATGGTATAAGAGAATTTTCAAGAGGGGTCCAAGGGGGAATTACCCATGTCTATTAATTTCACCCACATTCCTGAATTTTATTATCACTATGTATTAAACTCTAGTTTTTTATTAAGTGTTACCAAAGCCAATAATTGAATTCATGTAAGAGCGTGGGTGTGAGAATATACATCCCATAGTTATTGGGAGCATGGGGGATGAGTAAAATCATCTTGGGTAAGTGTGTGAGTCAACTAAACAAGCCAAAGGAGAGAAATCCATATGGGATGTTACAATAGTTTTAGAGAGTCAACAATTTTGGCATTGGCAACAAGTAGAGAGAAATAAAGAGATCTTGGAGATTTAACATCCATGGAGGGGGATTCTAGAGCATGTTGTAGCGTATCTGGAGAATTTTGGAGAGGAATATTAAACAGTCAGGTTTTTAGTCCTAAAGAGTGATCTCCCGTGTGAGTTACAATGTAATAGTGAGTGTTTGTTGTTGTTTGCTAGTAGTTTTCCTAAGAGTGAGTTCCCTTGAGTTCCCAGCATAGAAATTATTGGTTACCTGTTCCAAAGATACCATGATAAATGAATTCCCGAGGGACTGATATCAGTGAAGGGGTACATTCCTTGGGTTGGGAAGGTTGAGAGGAAGAAATCTGGTGGAAAATCGAGATAGTTGTAGGAGAATATCAGTGGATTGTGGGATTTTTGAGCTATGAGTGGGCAGTGAGAGATCACTCTCTTTTGTGTATTACTATCCCCATCTCAGGGGTGACATGATATTGATATTTGGAACAAAAATACTATGGTTGGGTGGAATGTCCATCCCAAACAATTGGTTGCACAACTATTCTTAAAAGATAAGTGTTTTATTTGTTTTCTATCTTGTATTTATGAGTTAAATTGTTGTGCATGAACTTTGTGTTTAATAACAATTTATATGTTTCTATGTTGAGCTATTTAGTTGCATTCAAGTTGTTTAAAAATGTTGTGGATACATTTAATTGATCATAACAACTAGTAGCTAAATATGGCTGTAATTCATAGCTGGAAGCTACAGGAAATTAATTAGTTCGCATAGATTTTTATTTTTATGAGTATTACACACATAATGGATCTCAGCTAGGGTTGGGGGATGTTACAATAATAGTGGTTTGTTTTCCTCCAACATATGGTGTTGTCTTAGGAAGAGACTGGTGTTCATTAATCATAGGGTATATAATGAATGATGGAAGTTGCATGATGCTTCCAAATAAAGCTACAACAATTACCATAGTTACTTGAGAGCACATGAAGCTAGTGTCATTTAATGATAAAGAAACTAAAATTATGCAAAACTATATCGATGTTGTAATTGGAAATTATGTTTTTTTTAGTACATACTAAATAAATCCACCTAAGAAAGATGAAGAAAGATCTTTCCAAGGTTTTTGTAAAATATCATTTGATGGTGCTTGTTCTAAATATGGAACTATAGTTGGTATTGTTTTCAAAACTCCTCAATCTGGTATCTTCCCACATGCTATCATATTATAATTCCCTTGTGCAAACAATGAAGCAGAATATGAAGCATTGATTCAAGGAATGATTCTTTCCCTTCAAATGAAAGTAGAAAATATGGTGGTGACTGGTGATTCATATTTGGTTATCAATCATATCAAAAACAAATATAGAATCAAGAAACAAAGATTGAAACATTATGCAAGGAGAGTATGGGAAATTATAGATTCATTTCATTCTTTTAATATTTCTTTTGTTCCTTAAGAAAAGAACCAAAAAGATGATTCATTAGCAATAGTTGCATCTCTCTTCAACTCAGATGATTCTCAGTATCAAAATACTTTTCATGTCAAGACAATATTTTGGCCTTCAATACATGATAATCAAGAATATTGGTAAGTTTTTGAAAATTATGAGGAAATCACAAACTTCCTCACAGACCATGACTCAAAGTTATTAGATGATTTAGAAGAAAGCCAAGATTCTCATAAGGAAATTTGTGATTAGAGTGTTGTACTCTCTCCTAAGAATTATGTCAGTTTGGAATCTCTTTTTATAAGAGATAAGCAAATAAATATCTCAGACCCAAAGGAGGAACCATATATTAAAAAGGTTCAACAGACACATAAATCTTGGTACTAATTGCACCATTGAAGAAATAGAGCAATATACCTTGCCATTCAAATAATTTCAAGACATTTTTTATTGGAGTTATGATGATTTAAAGGAATGTGACAAATCTATCTTCCAACATGTTATACCACTCAAAGATGGATCAAAATATTTTAATAAAAAGTTGAGAATGATAAATCCCAAATTGAAGCCCTTAGTGAAGATGGATTTGGAAAAACTGAAAAAAGTTGGGATAATGTTTTCAATCAGACACTCATAACGGATTTCAAATCCTTTGGTAGTAAGAAAAAAGAATGGAGAAAAATTTCTTGGTGTTGATTTCAGAGATCTAAATCAAGTGAGTATTAAAGACAAATACCCACTCCTAAATATGGAGATCTTGTTGCAGCAAGTCACTGGTTCTGCACTGATGCCTATGTTGGATGGATTTTCTAGATATAATCAAGTCCTTATGGATAAGATATACCAAAGACTTCTTTTTTTACATCACGAGGAACATATTATTATGTTCATATTTCGTTTGGACTAAAGAATGCTGGTGAAACGTTTCAAAGGGAAATGGACCATGCTTTTAAGGATTTAATTGGAAAATTTATGGCAGACTACCAATACAATTTGATAGTTCATTCAAAGCTAATGGAAATACATATTAAACATCTCATAAAAGTATTTAAGAGATGCAAAATGTATGGAATATCTTTGAATTTGAAGAAGTGTTTGTTTTCCATATTAGAACGAAAGATCTTGGGTCATATTGTGAGAAAAGAAGTAATATACATTGATCCAGAAATAGTTAAATCAATAAATGACTTAAATCCACCTGCATGAAGAAAAGGGTTACAATATTTATTTGGAAAGATAAAATTTGTTTGAATGTTTGTTTCATATTATGCTACAATTGTCAAGCCAATAAATAAATTGTTGAATAAGGATCAAAAATTTGAATGGACATCAAACATTCAAAATGCTTTCACATAAATAAAACATGTTATTAATTCTTCCCCTATTCTCGTCGATCCTAATTTTGATAAGTATTTTATATTGTACTCAATCTCTTCAAAGGAAGCCATTGCCTCAATCCTTACTAGAAAACTAAGAAAGAAGAAGAATTTCCAATTTCTAATGAGTAAGATGTTGCATGATTATGAATTAAATTATTCTATGATTGAAAAGAAAGCTCTTTCCCTAGTTAAATCAATATCTCATTTCATGACCTATATCTTGTCATCTCACATCATTACTTAAGTTCTAGATTCACCAATAAAGACGTTTCTCAATCAACAACTCAGAGAGAGTAGATGGGAAAATTGGTTAGAAAATCTTCAAGAGTATGATTTAGAAATTAAACCTTTGAAAGCTATCAAGGGGCAAGGATTATGTAAATTGATGACAAGAATTAAGGTTTTAAATATATCTCCTCCTAATACAGTTGACGTTATCACACATGGAGAAATTTTAGCAACATAAGAATGGTATAAGGACATGATATTATATTTGAAATATCGTCAGTTTCATCCTAAAATGTATTCTAAATCAATGAGAACTTTGAAGATGAAAACTAATGAATATGTACTAGTTTCAAGAGTTATTTTCTAAACAAATTTTGATGGATTTCTATTAAGGTGTTGTTGAATGGGAGGAAATTCCTTGCAATAGTAAGGGGTACTACCTGGTACATAGTCTCGATTAGAATATGCATTGTTTGGTTTAGGAGACCGATCTAGATTCTGGCCCAACTGCCATTACTGAATATGAGGGTGAATGGTTGGATGGTTATGCAAATGAATATGTATATGAATACTATCTAAAATCATAAAAATAAATCTACTCTACTCTGACGTACCCTATCTTATCTAGGAGAAAACTATCATAACTGGATGAGATAAAATGAAAATAAACTCTACGAAACACTCCAATCAGACAATTGTCATGAAGATGCAAAGATAGATAAAAAAATGTATACAAATGTATAACCAGAATAGTCTAAGTCATATCACTGCATACATTGACAAATCATATTCCTGAGACATAAACATGATAAAGAATAACACAGTTAGAAAAATAACAATTTCTTTAAGAATAATCTATGGGAAATAGTAAATCCTTATAACACATTATAAACAGTAAATAATCTATTGAAAAATAGTTGACAACTAGCCACTATTTACAAACAATTTTTCTCTCTATCAAAACTGGCCCTGAGGGCTTCTCAATATTAGTTAACACAATATTATCTCTGAAAATAGTTTCTTGATACTGTACAATGCTTGAAGAGCCCCTACAAAATGGGTTTCTTCCTTCATTTATACAACTATTACTAACTCTCAAAAATGACTTCTTACATTCCTCAAGAAGCGGTTATAAAATTGTTTAGCTTCCCCCCACTAATTATTGACATGTGTGAGAATGGGGATGAAACCAAGGGTAGTTGGGAAAAAGAAGAAATAGCATGTAGTTGTCAGTGAATTTGAATTCATTTTTTTATATTATTCATGGACCCTTATCCCTAATGTAAGTTTTCCACATTTATAACTAGCCATAGAGAGATATTATCCTACGGTATGGAAGTTCCTCAAGGGATGCTTCATGCATGGTTGTGTTTGCATTGAGAGTCTGCATGTTTTTTTCTAAAGTAGCCATGAATTCCTAGATCATTGTGTAGACTTTGGTGGGTTGTATCAGATGTTGTTATATTAATTCCATCATCACCTTTGTGGTAGATTCAATTATATATCTCTTGTGATTTGGGCTCTATTGGATTTTATCGAGAAGTTGCTCCATTGTGAGGGTCTTTTTGAGCTCTTCTAGGGGAAGGAGACAACACTTATGTTAAAATTTGTGATTCATTATCCAGTTGTGTGCATATTTCCATTGAGATGATCATCTCCATATATTTTCTCTACCTAGCTTTATGACAATGATCGAGCAAAGCATAATCAATGTTCCTTTCTATGCTTGATGGGTGCGGGATCTCAATCAACATGTCTAGGTTTTCAACAATCCATCTATCAATATCACCTAATCCTTCCTAGATGGTGATGAACTGAGTGTTCTTGAACTACACTTGAATATGTTGTTCTATAATAGTGGTTGTTGTCTACTGAAAGAGGTGCATGTGGGAATACATGTCTGTGATGGATTCTTTGAGTTTTTCCTTGACTTTCTCTACACTTGCCTTGACTTTTTTTAGGCTGCCCTCATATATATTCACCTACTTGAGCTACTCTTCCATCTCTCCGATCCTATCATCTTTCTCTATATTTTGACGATATAAGTTCTTGATGTTATAATTTGTAGTTGTAGTGAAAGTGGTGCCAACAAAGGCTATGGAGATTGGATCCTCACTAATGTTTTCTATTATCAACATTTGTGTGAGGATTGATATTAGATTGCCTCCCATGTCCGACACTTTCCTCATTTTATCATGTACAATTCTTCCCATGAATTTATCATATTTGAACTTCTTCAGATTGGGAACCTTGATTAGTTTGTATGGGGTGTGAAGCCCCATATCTAGCTTACCGAATTGAGTGTGACTATTGGTGGCTCCTTTTGATATCTCTTGGATATAAATGTCCATCGAAGATGCATCATTGTATTGGGATTATTCATATTTCTTGCATTGTTCCTCCTCAATTTCCTTGTTTCCATCCTCATTTTCTTCTTTTTGTTTTGCTTCTATCGTTATTGTTACAATTATTGTAGCTCTTTCATGTGTTTCCTTTTGTTCATATTCTTTCTCAGAATCCATATTTTTTTTCTTCTACTTTATTTTCTACCTCTATTTCTACTGCATCAACTTTTTCCTTAGCTTTATATTTATTAGTTTTCCTTTTCTTTTCTACAACATCTTCCTTCTTTTTGTGGACCCTTTCCTTCTTTATCCTTTTCTTGTGCACCATTGTTTCTTCTTCTTCCATTGATATGGAATGCACAGATTTTTGTTTCAACAAATGTGTTTGTTGCTTCCTATTCTTATTTTTTTTTTCAAGCTTCCTCGTGGGCTATTTCTTCATCCGTGATTCTCCCTAAGGGATTGCATTGTCTCCTGGAAATGACCTCATCATATGTTCTGGATATGCAATGGACTTCCTCTTCCTCCCATGTGGATGAAGTGTATTCCCATGGGACGTTATACTTATTACAGTTCTCCTTGACCACTTTCTTTGGGTCATTCCTTCTTAATCGCTCTTCTCTGAAGTGATATGATAGTAATGTATCCACTTCATCCTAAGATTTATTATTGGTCATGAATGAGTAGGAGCCAATACTTAACACAAGCGAGGGATAAATATATTTCTTGTCTTAGTAGAGAAATTCCCCAAATCCATTTATCACTATTTGGTAAACCACTTCCCATAGCACTAACTTGTCTGGGAAAAATCTGGGGAGCAGATGTGGAGCTTTGGTGGCTCCATATATTTTGGTGTATGTTTCATTCTCCTTAAGTACCATTCCCTATCCTTTTGATTACTACTAATTCCTTGTCAGTCATACATGAGGACGGAGTGCAGAAAATTAATTCATATAATGGGGCCAGGAAGTGGTCACATATCTTGTGGTACTTTTTCCTATACTTGTACTCCCATGGCACTTTACAGTAGATGCGGATGACTAGGTCTGTCAATTGCCATTCCCAACCCATATTAGGATATTGGTGTGCCATGCACATGCTATCTAGAAGGTCCGAAGACATGTGAAAATATAGAAATGTTTTGGGCTCGACTTCCTTGTTGGATGTAACAAAATCTATTAATTTTGCTGACAAGATGTTAACCCAGTTGAATGGAAACCCTTTGTCTACACAGTAGCATTTATGGGAATACATAACAGAGGAAATTTTGAAGTGTCCGACTCTCCATATAATCTACATAGCATAGCCACAATGTATTGATATGGCTTTCATAATGTGGTGGTGGGTTACCCGCTGATCAATCTGTGTTTGAATGATTTATTTGGTTTGTACCAGATGAAAAACAATTATTTTTCTGTGCACTTGAATCCATTGATAATTTCTTCATATAATTTTCAGGTTCCTTTCTCTAGATGGTAAACTTTTTCTAGATATGTGGCCTGGAATGAAGCTATGATCTCTCCCCTAGCATTTCATATGTACCTATTCTCCAAATCTACATGCTTTAGAATCCAAGAAATGGCATCCGCACAAGGAAATATTGTATCACATGTTGTTAATTTGTGTATATTTTATTTCTTGATATTCCTGAAAAATTTAAGCTCACTTTGGTCTTTGGCATCGACGAGGAAATTTTGATTTTTAAACATTTGGAAGATGTCGCCCCATTTGAGAGAGTCTCCTCCTTTTTCTAAGATTCATGTTGTGTCATCATAGATTGCTCTTGCGGTGTTAGGTTCATATTCATGTTGTCTACAAATCCCGAAGGCCTTTGTGGCAGGTGCTTTTTTTGTTACCTTCTTCTGTGAATACTTTTTTTTAATTTAAACACATAGTCGAAATTAGCCCCAAAACAAAACAGGTGATAAAATAAGCATGATCATATTAGGAGTTGTAATAGATAAAATATAAGCATGAAAAAAAAATATGCTCATTTAACCCATGTTTCAAGTATCAAAAGAGTCAATTGAATCAATGTTGGGTGGGAGATCATTGTCCGAGGATGAAAAGATGATTGGCGACATCATGATAATTTATTTTTTTATGAGGGGAGGGTGAAAAATATAGGCATGTTGGTGAAGACACTGTTATCTTGGAAGAAATGAAGTCGAAGTAGTTCGTGGGAATTTCCCTAATATACACCAGAGGGTTTAGTGTAAATTCTTCTAGTCGCAGCATTAGATTTTGGATAAAGTACTCCATTTAAAACCAAAAGGGATAGTGTTAATCCTTCCAGAAGAATCGACAAATATTATGTGAAGTGCTCTCATGGACCAACGATAGTCATGTTGAGTGATCCGGAAACGATTATGCTAAGTTATCTTGAGAACACCAATGAATATCTCACAAAAATATCTGGTGAGGATCAGAGATGACAACATGAAGTCCTCCATACGAACTAGTGACAATCACATGGAGTCCTCCAGTGAAATCGAAGGTGATTACATAAATTTCCTTGGTAGATACCAGAGGCGATCTTGTAAAGGGATCCATATGGAAAGGAAACGATTATGTAAATTCGACAACTGGCGTCGGTTTTGTAAAGTGCTCTAGTTACCACCAATGAATATTATGTTAATTCCTCAATATGGACTGGTGATAATCTTGTTAAGAGCTTCGATGAATACTGGTGGCGAACTTGTTAAGTGGTTGAATATTAATAAGGGGGGTGAATTCGTATTATGCAATATTTTACCACTTTTAATCAAAACATGTAATCATTAACTTTATCAACAATATATCATCAATATGTCATGAGTAGTATCAATCAATAGTGCATAACAAAAAACCACAGATACACAGTACACCAAAATTTACATGGAAACCCAAATGGGAGAAAACCATGGAATGGTTTCTTGTATTTCAAATATTGCATTCATAGGGAGCACCAACTTCCAAATTCTCCAGCACCAACTGGAAGGAGGTACTAAACCCATGATTTATAGGCACCAACATGAAGGAAGCTACAACTCCCCGTGTTCTTTGGCTCCAACTAGAAGGAGGCTACGACCCCCTAATTTATAGGCTCCAACCTGAAGGAAGCTCCAACTCCCTAAGTTATTCGACACCAACTGGAAGGATGATACAACCCCCTTTCCCTTCCCTGTCCTTCCTCCTTGAAATATAAGTGTAGACTCAAATTGTCACTACCACTCATCAACCTGTAACTCCCACTATCATCGATACATCAAGCTATCACTGTCACTATCAAATCAAACTGTAACTGATGATCAACCAATCATCCAACCTATCACTCTTCCTATCAATGTCTCTATCACTGTCTCTGTCACTGATATACCATCATCATATCCACTCACATGGATACCAAAACCATCACCATACCATGTACATCAATCATGTACTAGAACTTGTACCATAACATGTACCTCAATCTGTCAGACAATTAGCTTAGGTTGATGGATAGTTGGTTTGGATTGTTGGTTGTCATTGATTTCAACCCTTGGGGATTGATATTGTATATTTATGTCAACCCTTAGAGATTGATGTCAACTATTGGAGAATTCCGGTAGTAAAGTCCAGTAGCACAAAGGTATGGGTAAGCGACCCAAGTTTGTTTGAGGTATAAAGGCATGAAGATCAACGAATATGTAGGTAATACTATTCTATATGGATATTACATGTCATGCCATTTCTGGTGATATGTGGAATGCCACATAACTCCTCATGGTTAGAGATTTATGGCCATGTGAAGTTGGAGAACCCTCATAAGTTATCTAGAAGATCCTAGAAGGTCAAAGAAGTCAATTATTCTAGAAGCTCCTAGAAGAAGTGTACTAGTCAAATTGATGGTAACTAAGAGTTAATCATGGTTATATTTGTTGCATTAAGAAAATAATTAAAAATAAATTAGTTGCAACAAGAAGTTGTGAGTTTGGTAATTATGGTAAAGTAGTTTTGATGAGAAGATTGAATAGTCAAAGTAGTTGACCAAGAAATAAATTAAATAATAAAGTGGTTGCGACAAGAAGTTATTTAAGGGAAAATAAGTTATGAATTGACTAATTATAGAAAAGTTGGTTGCAACAAGAGGTTGTGAGTAAAGAGAAATTATTTAAATAATAAAGTAGTCAAAGTGGTTGAAAAGAGAAATTATTTAAATAGTAAAGTGGTTGCAACTAGAAGTGGATAGATTACTATTTGTGGATAAAGTGGTTGTAAGAGGACAAATGGTTAAAAGTGGGTTAGCCCTAGAAGAAGGAAATTGGGTAAAGTTAGTTAGAAAGTAACCCCTTGAGTAAGCTACATGGAGAGTATAAATAAGAGAGAAAGGAACTCCCATTAGCACCTACTCTACCTATTTGAATATCATTGAATATATATTTGTGAAATGTATATTGCAGGTACACATTGATAAATCAAGTTACACAAGTCTGAGGTAGTAAAGGAGGGTTGACAGTGAAAGTTTCAGAGCTGCAGAAATACTAAAAAACCCTAGTTTTTGAGGCGTACACAGGCTGACACTAGAAAGGTAGTGTACATATGTGGGCTGAAAGTAGAAGAGGTAGCATAAATATGCAGGATGTACATGAAGAGGTAGCACACATTTGAAAAAAATCATGAAAAACTTGAGTGGATGTTAGTACCAAGTTCCTAAAGTCTGAAACAATTTCCCACATCAACATTCTACAGGTTCTCATGAGTAAAGGTATGTCATTTATGTATTTGTTTGAGGATTGAATCTTGGATGATATGGCACATGCTTAAGGTATGTCTTGGAGGCCTTTGATGTACATGGTTGAGGTTTTTTGGTTGTGATGTGTTAGTGACATTGTTGGTTAGTTTGAGGTAGATATGTTGTAGTACATGGTTGGTACATGTGTGAGTGTTATTGGTATATCTTATGGTACATTGTGAGAGGCTTTTGTTAGTGGTATTGATATATGATTGGTACACATTTGAGGCTACATAAAAGTGAGGTCTTGGAACATGGTTTGATGTAAGGGTTTATGGTATTTGGATCATGGATTGTGTGTTGTATTGATAGAGGACTTTTGTTGGTTATATTGGTATATGTTTTTGGTATATGGTTGAGATACATGTTGGGACATATAGTTAATGAGTTGGAACATACATAAGGTGTATGGTATGGTGATGTTGGTACATATTGATGAGTCATAGTTTGACTTGTTGATACATGATTGGTACATGTGCGGGGCATTGTTAGAAGCACTTGTTAGTAGTGTTGTCGATACATGATTGGTACATGTGTAGTGCATTGTTAGAGGCACTTTTTAGTAGTGTTGTTGATACATGATTGGTACATGTGTGGTGCATTGTTAGAGGCACTTTCTAGTAGTGTTGGTGACACATGATTGGTACATGGTTGGTACATGTTTAGAGGCACTTACTAGTATTATTGTTGACACATGGTATATGGATGATGTGGCATAGATATCTTGATATATTAGTAAAATAAAATCTTTATCTTGGTGATGGTTATGAGGTATTGGGATGTGCATAGTTGATGAACTTGTGATGGTATAGGTTGTGTGAATGATTGATGTACATGGTTGATAGTACATGTTGATTTATATAGGTTGATTGGTAAGGGTTGGGACAAGTTGCAGGTTGATGTGACAGAGGAAGAAAAGGGTCAAATTCATTCATAAAGGTGAAAACCCTAGTTTCAGAAGGCATACGTAGGATGTAGTATAGAAAGGGTCACATACATGGGCTGCAATATAAAAAGGGCATGTACATATGAAAGTTGCAGCACAGACAAGTAATGTACTTGTTGGTATTTGTTGGTATAGATTGACTTCTGGTACAGGACTGATTATAGGCTTTTGGCACAGGTTGGTTACATGTTGTCGGTATAGGTTAATTCAAGTTTACATTAGTATATCTCATAGTGAAAGTGTGGAAGTGGTTTCATCATTTGACACTTATATTTCAGGGCAATAGGATGGTGCAAGTATAGGTGGTTGTATCCACCTTCCGCTTGTAGCTGAAGAACATAGGGGATTATAGCCTACTTTTGGTTGTAGCCAGAGAATTGGGGAGTTGGAGATTCCATGAGGTTGTAGCCTAAGAAACTAGGGGGTTGGAGCCTCCTTCCAGTTGGAGCTAGAAAATTGGAAGTTGGTGCTTCCTTGAATGTAAATCTTAAAGACATATAAGAAAAGCATTCCATGATTTTCTCCTACATTGGGTTTCCACGTAAAATAATGGTGTACTATGCATTGTGTATATGTGTCTATTATTGTTTATTATTCACTGATGGATGTTAATGTTATATGATGCAATAACATATTAATGATGATCTGATGAACAATGTTGAATAAGTTAAAGGAATATACATTGTGGTTAAAAGGATTAATAAGTGGTATAAATTGATCATTATTGATTCACCCCCCCCCCCTTCCTCAGTAATCCAACAATTGGTATCAGAGCTAGGTCCTTCAAGAGACATATTATCCACTAGAAGGAGATCATGGAATATACTGAGAATGGAGTACCAGTGTGAGATGTGGAGCATAGGGACAAGGACATTTTTAGAGGCATAGGGATATGATATTTGGTATTTAGTTGTGGCATGATACAATGCTACAAATAAATAAAATATTGCAGCCAAGAAGGAATTGAAGAATAATAACAAAATAGCAATGGATTTCATCTTAGAAGGATTGCCTAATCCGATAAGAGAAACGGTTAGTAAATGTTCATCAGCTAAAGAAATTTGGGATAAGTTACATAATATATATTCTTCACCCATCACAGATTCAGAGAATGTAAAAAAAGATGCAGGTATAGATCAAGAGGAAATATGTTCATCATATTAGACAAATTAAGAAGAAGAAGAATATATAATCAACAAAAGTATGTTGTTCTTCTTTAATTGTGAAAAACACATACATCTTGAAATTGACTGCCTTGAAGGTAATGAGATAGAAAATCCAATCTAAATAGAAGAAAATTATGAATCAGAATTGATCAGTGTTTTAGATGAACTAAAGAAAGAAAGAGAATAAAATAGGTCACTTAAGAAAGAATTGATGAAGCAAAAGAAAAGTGTTCAAGGTTCCGAAGAAGCTCAACAGGTCATCAAGAATTTAAGAGCTAGCTAGAAGAGGCCAAAATAATTAAAGAAACTATAGAATATCAAAAGAAGTGTTTAGAAGCCAAAATAGCAGCACAAAAGGAAAAGCAGAAAAGAGAGAAAATATATTGATATATCATCTCAAGGAAAGAATCGATGACTTAAACCATCTTGAGGAAGAGTTTGGTAAAGAAGAGAGAAGACTTGAAGAAGAAAAGAGAAGAGAAGAAGTCATGAAGTTTTGGATAATGAAGAATGAAGAAGAGGTTGAGAAGATTGAAGAATAAGTTGTCATACTAAGAGTCAAAGTGGTCAAGCTCAACAAGAAAATTGAAGAGACAGAAACATCCACATCAACAGTAGAGAATGAAGAGAAGCATTCTAGGTTTCCAGAAGAGAAGAATGAAGAAAAGAGAAAAATTTATACATAAGTACTCAAAGGAAGGAGTCATGGTCAACTAGAATCTAAGAAAACTGATAAAGATACATCTTCAACAAGACCCTCCACATTCAATCCACAAAGAAGCTTCAATCATGATTATCCAAGGCAGGAATTCAACAGGACTACACCATTCATTCCTAGGTATGTAAATTTCTTTTATGGTCATTGTTTTTATTGTACTAACTTTGGACATAAGTTTGTAGATTGCAAGGCTTATGGAATAAATGTTAAAGAAATAAATACTTATGTGGCCCCACATAACATTAAATGTTAAAAATGTCATAACTATGGACACATAGCTCGGTATTGTAGAAGCATGATCGATACTTCCATGAAAGAGAACAACGATATCAAATATAAGAAAGTATGGATAAGAAAATAGGAAGAACAGGTGAAAAAATACCAGGTCATAGAGATCACAAGATTGGAAATAAAACGAGATGAAGATAAATCCACAAAGAAAATGGAAGATGTCATATACAAAAAGGTTTGGAAAAAGACATGAAAGAAAAGAAGGACATGTAAATAAGGAACATGTTCAAGAGATTGTACTTTCAGGTATTGTAGTGCAAGATGAATCCATAGAAATAAAGAAAGAAGTTTGAGTTTAGAAAGATGTTGAGCCTACCAACAAAGATGATGATGAATCCACATCCGAGGGGATGTTTTTCTAAGCCATCAGGCTTGGAGACTCCCAACAAATATGTATGGTGAAGAGGGGGAGTCTAGATAGCAGCTCTACAGATCAAATATTTATCTTTCAAGCAATTTGAAGTATGTTCAATAGCATAAGTACTTAATGCCATATTCATCAATTGAGAAAGTAGTGTTCCCACACACGTGTCATTTGGGAATTACACAATCAGAAGTATATGGTTGTATTCAGGTAGTGGTATCATCAGTAAAGGTTGTTCCAGACATACAGAGTTTGGTATGCAAATAGAGAATATCTATGGATGCATTTGATGAGCATTTGTAGCCAAGAAGACTTCAAAATAGTATAGTGACAAATGGGTCATCATTATGGACAGTTGAGTAGGAGAGTCATGGATGAATATATGACAATGGATGAGAGTATGGATTCAGAGATTAGATTCAGAGATTTGTTCAGAGAGTGGTTCAAAGATAAAGGAACATTACCATAATGGATGAAAATTCTACATGAATATTTGAATTCTTATTCTTGAATTATTTTCATATATGTCAGTTGATTACACAAGGAAGCACCAATGGATGAAAAATCCAAAGGGAGGCAAGTATAGGAATCCCTACATGTCATCTACACACCATCTTGCAGAGAAGTCAAGGGAGAGAAACAAAAGTAGGAAGATAGGAAGAAATATCATTAAGATAATTTGTCAGATAGAGAGGTAAGAAAAGAGGTATGATTCATCAGATGCATCGATAGAGAGGTAGATGCTTGGAGAGAGAGCACATAGATGCATGGATAGAGATTTAGATTCTTGTAGAGATAGCACATAGGAATGATTCCAAGGGGAGCGATGGTCACAAGGGAAGCATGATCTATATGAATTCAGTGTTGCATCAGAGTGATATCCTTTTGTAAAAGGGGAAGATATTATTTAGATGTAGGGAGAGAGAGTAATCAAAGGCTTAGAGACACAGAGAAATATCAAAGGAATTTAGGTAAGGGGAGGATCCCCAAGGAGATTCATTTAGGGGGAACAACCCCAAAGGAAGATACCCATTTCCATTGATGTCAAAGGGGGAGAGATAGAAACATTGATGAGGAGTATGATCATGAATTTTATCATGACTAAGTGTTTCCATCAATGTTGGTGTTGCCATAAATTCCAAAGGGGGATATTGTTAGACAATTGGCTTAGGTGTATGGACAGTTGGTTTGTATTTTTGGTTGTCATTTATGTCAACCCTTAGAGAGTGATATTGTAGATTGATGTCAACCATTAGAGAAGTCTGGTAGCACAAAGGTATGGGTAAGGGACCTGAATTTGTTTGAGGTATAAAGGCATGAATAGAAGTGAATATGAAAGTCATACTATTCTATATGGATAGTACATGTCATACCATTTCTGGTGATATGTGGAACGTCGCATAACTCCTCACGGTTAGAGATTTATGGCCATGTGAAGTTGGAGAACCCTCATAAGTTATCTAGAAGATCCTAGAAGGTCAAAGAAGTCAATTATTCTAGAATCTCCTAGAAGAAGTGTACTAGTCAAATTGATGGTAACTAGGAGTTAATCATGGTTATAGTTGTTGCATTAAGAAAATAATTAAAAATAAATTAGTTGCAACAAGAAGTTGTGAGTTTGGTAATTATGGTAAAGTAGTTGTGATGAGAAGAATGAATAGTCAAAGTAGTTGACCAATAAATAAATTAAATAAAAAAGTGGTTTAAATAAGAAGTTAGTTAAGGGAAAATAAGTTATGAATTGACTAATTATAGAAAAGTTGGTAGCAACAAGAGGTTGTGAGTAAAGAGAAATTATTTAAATAATAAATTAGTCAAAGTGGTTGCAACTAGAAGTCGAGAGATTACTATTTGTGGATAAAGTAGTTGTAAGTGGATAAGTGGTTAGAAGTGGGCTAGCCCTAGAAGAAGGATGTTGGGTAAAGTTACTTAGAAGGTAACCCCTTAAGGAAGCTACTGGGAGAGTATAAATAGGAGAGAAAGGAACTCCCATTATCACCTACTCTACCTATTTGAATATCATTGAATATCTATTTTGTGAAAGGTCTATTGCAAGTAAACATTGATACATCAAGTTACACAAGTCTGAGGTAGTAAAGGAAGGTTGAAGTTGAAAGTTTCAGAGCTGTAATACTGAAAAAAACCTATTTTCTGAGGCATACGCGGATGACAGTAGAAAGGTAGCATACATATGTGGGATGACAGTAGAAGAGGTAGCATACATACATGGGTTGTACGTGAAGAGGTAGAGTACATTTGAAAAAACTCATGAAAAACTTGAGTGGATGTTAGTGCCAAGTTCCTAAAGTCTGAAGCAAGTTCCTAGGTAAGCATTCTACAGGTTCCCATGAGTAAAGGCATGTCAATTATGTATTTGTTTGAGGCTTGAATCTTGGATGATATGGCACATGCTTAAGGTATGTCTTGGAGGCCTTTGATGTACATGGTTGAGGGGTTTGGTTGTGATGTGCTAGTGAAGTTGTTGGTTAGTTTGAGGGAGATTTATTGTAGTACATGGCTGGTACATGTGTGAGTGTTATCGGTATATATTATGGTACATTGTGAGAGGATTTTGTTAGTGTTATTGATATATGATTGGTACACACTTGAGGCTACACAATAGTGAGGTTTTGGTACATGGTTTGATGTAAGGATTTATGGTATTTGGATCATGGATTGTGTGATGTATGATAGAGGAATTTTGTTGGCTATATTGGTATATGTCTTTGGTATATGGTTGAGATACATGTTGGGACATACAGTTGATGAGTTGGCACATACATGAGGTGTATGGTATGGTGATGTTGGTACATCTTGATGGGTCATAGTTTGACTTGTTGATACATGATAGGTACATGTTTTGTGCATTGTTAGAGGCACTTGCTAGTAGTTTTGTTGATACATGATTGGTACATGTGTAGTGATGGGGAATATATCAAGTCCCTCCTTCGATGCGTTTTTTCCTGTCGACTGACACACATCATTTGGGAATTAGACTTAGAAACTAGTTAGTACCTTGGGACTTGCATGCCTCAATGGTAGTCCTCGTCGCTTCTGACAATAGGTTTACATCATTGACCTCTGATTGGATGATTCCAAGAATGTTCGACCTCAGCTCATTTATTTACATTCGCTAGAATGTTGTTGGCCCTTGACTAAGTTTTGGGAGATTCTTGGTTATATTGACCTATTTTGGGACTTCGCTAGCCTGTCAAAGGAGGAGCGCAAGATGAAGTGGAGATCAAGGGATCTTATCCCACTTTTGTATCCTTTTTGGGTTTTGGGGGATAATGTAACAGGAATGGGATGTCGGCCCATGGGTTTACCCATGTTTAGGCCTATTTTGTAAAGTATAAATAGAAGGATAGGAAATAGAACTAGAGGCCGATAAGCTAAGTGCAAAAGGCTAAGTGCTAGTGTGGATTGTAAGGGCTTTGTGCATTATGTGTAAGACTTACAGAGCTAAGTGCAATTCCCTATGCGAGACTGTAGAAGGCTTTGTGTTGTAATGCAAGGAAGAAGGATCTAGCGAGTTGTACAGATCTTATGTCCTGTGTGGAGTAAGGGTTTTGAAGGCTTTGTGCTTGTAACCGATTGAATGAAGACAATAAAGAAGAAGAGTTCATGGATGTAGCCCCAGGGTGGGGGTGAACCATGTAAACATTGTGTTATGTTCTTTGTGCTTTGTCTTGATGTGTTCACATGTTATTTGTTAAGTTCTTTGATATGTTTTGATAGATCTACTTTTTCTTTGTGCTTATGATATGTGAGAATATTAGATCTGACCAAGATAGTCATGCTTAGTGCTTGATATGCTCATTCTGGTCCATTTATATGCTAAGTGCTTAAATACTATAGATTAGTGTGAATGTTGTGAAGCTTTGTTTTATCAACAAAGTGAATAGTGATTGCATATCAAGGGACTAATGGTGCTAAGTGTTGTATTAAGTGTTATAATCACATATCTATGTCCCAGCTAAGGTTGCAGACACCTGAGTCTTGCAACCACCCTGCCTTTACCTTAGGTGAGACTTCATCTGCTTCACAGGTGTTGTCGAAAGGGACGGTAGTTAGGGCTTTGTTGGTGCGTTGTTGTAGCATTGAACCCTGGGTATGCCCCTATTCCAACAAATGGTTCTATTGCCAAGACTAAAACTGTGATTGTTGGGAACCGAGGAAGAAGACGCTTTGTGCAAAGATTCATCCTGAAATTGTGGAAGCTCTATGCGTAGATTTGTGCCTTAGTGCATAGTATTCTACTTGACTTATAAAACTCTGTGCTAAAAGAAAGAAGCTCGATCTGAAGAAAAGAGGTTGGATCTGAAGGAAAGAAGATAGATATGAAAGATTTGTGCTCTAAGAAAGGTAAAAGTGAGAATTTCTGATTAGAAGAGGTAAGATCTGCAAGCTCTGTGCTCTAATAAAGGTAAGAATAGTTAAAAATTTTAGATCTGGAAGCTTTGTGCTCTATAGAAGTAAGATAAGTGGAAATTTTTGTTTCTAGAGTATGGATCTATGTATGTTTAATACAATTTGTCCTAGTTTGAAAACTAGGGTATTGATAGATGAAAGAAGATTTGATATTAATAGATCTGACAAGAATAATGAAATATATGTTATATGTATGCATAGAAAGAATGTTTGGACTAACGAATGGATGTAGGATCCTAGAAAGAATTTATTGCAGGTTAGCTTCTATGATCCTAGTGCGCAGTACAAAAGAGGTTGGGGATCATTTAAGAGAAAGAGAGGATTAACCCTCTGTTACAGTTGTAGAAAACCAGAACATCTTGCTAAAGAATGCCCTAGGAGAATACCTAGGTGTCTTTGTTGCAAAGCTATGGACCATGAAGTGTTGGATTGCCCTAGCATTATTGCTAAGCTTGAAGGAATGGATCTGAATCAAGAAAACCCTAAAGTAGCTCCAGAGGCTATAGCAGAACCCCAGGAAGAATCAGAGAAAATATTGCTACAAATGAGAGAAACCTTGAATGACCACCAACATGTCAGATTATCAGAGATCTTCAAAGGAAAAGAATGCATTGAAGAAAGAATAGGAGACTTCGACATTGACTATGTTCTAGATGAAGAAACACAGGTGAATATCATGACAGAAAGAACTTGGGAAGCTATAGGGAGGCCTGCTATGATTCCTTCATTAGGAGGACTAGGGTTATTCAGAGGAAAATTGGTAAACCTGTGTGGAAGGCTCACTCAGATATCTATGACCGTAAATGGAACTTCAACAGAGGAAGATGTTGAGATTATTAAATTTTTTGAAGATCGTGCCCCATTTACCATGATTATAGGAAAACCTTGGATTGACAGAGAATAATCCAGACGAAAGAAATAAGAAGAAGTCTTGGAGCAGAAGAAACAAGAGTTAAAAGATTTCATGACCAGGGGGATCACACACTTGATCGAAGAATAGGAGAACATATTGAAGCTATTTAACACTAGAAACCCAAATGTCGAAGCTGGAAGAACATTAGAAGAATCACAGGAGACTGAAGTACCTATCTTGGATAAAGAAGAGGTGTTACCCCTAAGTCCTAGGAGAGAATATCAACAACGCAAAGTAACTGAAACCACAGAAGATAGAAATCAGAATGGAAAATGAACTACCAAGACGAAGCTCACTAGAAAGAAGGATAGGAAGAAAAGTAAGAAGAGATCTAAGTTGCAGAAGGTTCCAGAAGGAACTTCACAGACATAAAATTTGCAGAATTGGAGCTTCACCGGGATATCAGAACAACGACACATGGCACTTCACCATGGCAAAGCAATATAGCCATTGGGGATATTATAACCATTTGATCGACGCTCCGAATGGGAAAAAAGGTAATAAAGGTCCGTCATCAGACCATTAGACCACACCTTAACAGATCAAACAAGAGTTAATGGAGGCTCATAACCGTTGCAAGCGAACCATTGTCGAGTTGCCTACTTATCCCGTCGTGCCATGCACGAAGAACACTTTTGCTAAATGAGAATTTGAAGCCTGCAGACTCATCGAATTGTATACAATGATCATTGCGCTATTGTTGTCTGTTATAGTGTCATATCTAATTTCATCGTGACCCTGATAATTTTAATCTCGAGCACGTATGTCCAACAAGCTCACCGCAGTTGAAGAATCAGTAACGAAATTTCTCCTCGACTTAATGATTGAAAGAGTCATGTCGGAGAGAGGATTGTCTACAGGTGTACACGCATCTTTGATGAGAGGATCATCGGCCTCTTCGTCCACTTCTTGAGATGGTCCATCTTGGTCAGTAGATGAAAAGCGAACTAAGCACAGAGACGATCTCGTGAATGCTAAGCTGATTCTAAGTATTTTACCCACCTATCTACCCCCTCTGAGAGACGTGATAAATTGTGACATTGTGCCCAGATAATTTGAGTACGCTTTGGTCAATGCGTACCTCTCGAAAGGGATATGCGCAGTGCACAAAGACCAAGATAAGATCGCAACATTGAAGTTTAGTGACTTCAACCTCAACGACTTGAAGGTGTACAACATGCTCGCCCCGCACAAGTATCCGACTAGAACTAAGGGAAAGAACTCGGAGATCATCCCTCAGTCCACATTGCTCAATGTCATGAAGATCCCTCACTTCGGTAGGCACCAAGAAGTGAACGCATGCGTCAATTTGTTGTTGTTCTACTACCATTGCAGATATTTGTGGTTGAACCGTCGCATCACAGTGGATCCGACATTGATCAATCGGATCACAGGGCTAAGCATGAAAGGCCTTGACCCACAGGATTTATATCCCAGGAAAACCATGGATCGCGCTCTTGCGCAGAATATTAAAGACACCTACAGAGATGTTGAGAAAGGAATGTGAGGCTACAAGAACCGACCCACCCAAGTCACTGGATTTGTAGTCGACCTCGCAGGAAAGTGCATGAAGGGCCTACAAATGAATTGGGCAAAGTACCTTGTAAACCAGCTGGAACTGGACTGCAGGGAATCGAAGGACCAAGGATATGAGTTCCACTTCAGCTAGCTTCTCATCTTGATCACTTTTATCACATGGGAGATGCCAAAATGTGTGACCTTCCCGAACATCGAGCCGTTTGAACCTCTAGCTGCAAAGTTCAGTACACTATGGTACTCTAGTGACATGAACAAGAAATGGAAATCAAATGTCATCTTCCACACTTATTACAACCAGCTAAAGATAGCCATCCAGTTTGAGCCTCGTATAACCCCAAACACTCTCCACAATTTCAGGCCCTTGATGAAATTTAGCACGGACCGCCATTTCATCTATATCACAACACGCGCTGATGAGCATAAACAATAGTTGCAGTCATACTACAAGTTGACAGAGGAAGACTTAGAAGAGATTACTAAGGAATGGTCGGCGGGCCTCCTCATCCCAATAGACCCCACAAAGCTATCTAATATTGATAGTCCAAAATAAGCACACGATACACTTGGATTGAGCAAGACCAAGAAAAATGAAGAAGCTCAAGATGTAAGCAGTGCCTCGACGAAGACTGCTTCTATCTCAACTCAGAAAGGAGGTGATGGCGGAGAGATAGATGGCGTAGAAGTTGAACAGAATAAAGGCGAGGTTACATCGCTTAGAGATGAGGAGGACCCCTCGAAGAAAAGGAAGGTTTCCCCTCCAAAACATTCTTCAAGGAAGAAATCAAAAGCAACAAGGAGCAAATTTGAGACCACCCTCACCTTAGATGACTTCGATTTTATCATTGTAGCACTAAACGATGCTTCGCTGGAGATAATAGAGAAGCAAGAAGTTAAGCAGGAGGAGGTTTTCAATTGGATCAATCTTGAACTTCAAGGAGTGCAGTAGGCACTACAGTCCAGCTGCACAGTTTCCACTGTGCCTCTGCTATCAGAAACACTAGAACTAGGAGATGAGCCATCTCAACTCCACCAGATCGTTGATACATTCGAAGCTCACCTTTGATGAGCATAGGAGGAGACAGTGCAAGACACCCAGGATTTATCACAAGTACAAGGAGTCCTTGAAGAGAAATGTAGTATTGCAGAATGAGAGAAGCTTGCTCTCCAAGTAAAGTTCGATGAAGAAAAATGCCAGTTGCATAAAGAAAAGGAACAGTTGCTCGCAGAGAAACTCGAAGTTAAGGAAATGGTCAACATATCACTTCGCTCTGTGACAGTTGTCAAAGTAAAGGCTGAAGAGAGAGTTCCACAACAGGTGGTGCAACTCAAAGAAGTGATCCAACAACTCCAACAATGCATCGCAAATCTAGAATTATGCACTGTACCCGAGACCCTGCAGGACGTAAGGAACCAGCGAGAAGCAATTGCCCGTAGCGTAGTTGATAGATTAAAATATATTGCATTAGAATGCAAGCAACTAAGTAACCGCAGTGCCCAGACATATGAAAACCTCACTGAGAATCCGTAGTTACAGACGCTGGAGTCATAGCTCCAAGAAGCGAAGCAGCACGCAGATACACTACAGGTGCAACTGAAGGCCTTGTTGGTTGTAGAAAGAATGAAGAGGTCTCAAGAACAACACACAGCCCAGCAATAGATTCATATTCTTCAAATCAAAGTGATGGAAGTCACTCAACAACTTAAACATGTGCAAGATAAGGCATGCCAGTTGTTTACAGAGGTAGAGAGTCGAGGAGCAGAGTTAGAACAAGTTGTCACCACAGAAGAACAATGCCTAGAAGGGCCAATGAATGACACTGTAATCCAAGAGTTTTCCAAACAAGAGGCCATAACAAAGAAGCAAGTCGAAGAATCTCGAGCCAAGCTCGAGGCATTCGAGGTAGAATTTCTCAACCCAGAGTGACTCAGGATGAGTCACGGGTGAGTGTTGGGGGCATGTTGGCCCTTGACCAAGTTTTGGGAGATTCTTGGTCATATTGACCTATTTTTGGAATTCGACAGCTTGTCGAAGGAGGAGCACAAGACAAAGCAGAGATCAAGGGATATTTACCCACTGTTGGATCCTTTTTGGGTTTTGGGGGATAATGTGGCGGGAATGGGATGTCGACCCATGGGTTTACCCATGTTTAGGCCTATTTTGTAAAGTATAAATAGAAGGCTAGGCAATAGAACTAGAGGCCAGTATGATAAGTGAGAAAGGCTAAGTGCTAGTGTGGATTGTAAGGGCTTTGTGCATTCTGTGTAAGACTTGCAGAGCTGAGTGCAAGTCCATGTGAGAGACTGTAGAAAGCTTTGTGCTGTAACACAAGGAAGAAGTATATAGCGAGCTGCGCAGATCTTCTATCTTGTGTGGAGTAAGGGTTTTGAAGGATTTTTTCTTGTAACCTATTGACTGAAGATAATAAAGAAAAAGAGTTGGTGGACGTAGCCCCAGGGTGGGGGTGAACCACGTAAACACAGTGTTATGTGCTTTGTGCTTTGTCTTGATGTGTTCACATGTTATTTGCTAAGTGATTTGATATGTTTAGATAGATCTACTTCTTCTTTGTTATTATGATATGTGAGAATATTAGATCTGATCAAGATAGTCATGCTTAGTGCTTGATATGCTCATTCTGATCCATTTATATGCTAAGTGCTTAAATACTGTAGATTAGTGTGAATGCTACGAAGCTCTTTTTTATTAGCGAAGTGAATAGTGATTGCATATCGAGGGAATGATGGTGCTAAGAGCTATATTAAGTGTTATAATCACATATCTATGTCCCGGCTAAGGTTGCAGACACCTGAGTCTTGCAACCACCCTTGCCTCTACCTCGGGTGAGACTTCATCTGCTTTGCAGGTGTTGCCAAAAGGGCTAGTAGTTAGGGCTTTGTTGGTGCATTGTTGTAGCATTGAGCCCTCGGTCTGCCCCTGTGCCAACAAATGTACTAAGGTACCTTGGGAGTCATTGACATAATTGGTGATTTCCCTCGCACTTGTTAACGTTTTACCTCAATGATCTGTAATCAAGTGGTTTCTACCATGTTTGAAATCAAATCATCTATTCACATGGCTAGATTCATACCACATCAGGATTGGAATGAAGACCTTGGGTTGAGAATTCACTTGGTTATCTTATTTTCCCAGGCTGCGAAGGAGATCATTTGAGCATGCTGATATATATACTGTCACATAGATCCACATTGTATTGGTCCATGGCTATTTTTTATTATATCATAGCTCCACTGTGTATTTTTCATGGCTATGATCAATTCATGTCATGGAGGTATGGATCCAAATTGTATCGCTAGTGGCCATATCCTTAGTCAGTATTTTTCATGGATCCATGGTGTATTGGTCGACGACCATGCTTTGATTCATATCATATTCTGAGCATATGTATTCCTTCCTCAGAAATGGAACATATATTATTATTGTGTTATGGTTGTTTACAACTTCTTCTAGGTTCTCTAACTCCACACCCTTGCATTGAAGAATTTATAAAGTGTTTCGACCATCAGTTTCTTTTCTAACCTCACACTTTAGGGGGCATCTATTACACACCAAAATGTCACACTTAAGTGTCATCCCTATTTACACCTAAGTGTCGCAAGTGTCATAAAAGTGTCATATGCACATTGCTAAGTGTCGCATACAACTTGACACCATGAAATAACATATGTCACAATCCCTAGTCAATGTGGAGGATAAATATATTATATGAAGGTCAAAATATTATGTGGAGATTGAGAAGTTTAATGGGAAAAGTTTTGTGCTATGGAAGCTTAATATGGAATATCTGTTGGTGGATAGAGATCAATGTATTACAATGGATCTAGGTACTACACCTAAAGGAACTTCAACAGATGACTGGAAAAAATTGGATCGGAAGGAGAAGAGCACAATCCGACTGTGTCTCTCATATTCAGTATTACTGAATGTGTCAGAGGAAGCTACAACAAAAGATTTATGGGATAAGTTGGGGAAGTTGTATCAGTCTAATTCCCTAGTAAATAAACTTTTCCTGAGAAATAAGTTGTATAACCGAAATATGAGAGATGGAGACTCGATGGTAGAGAATTTGAATGCCTTCAATAATGTGGTAAGTCAGTTAGTATCCATTGAGATTAAAATTTCAGATGAAAATAAGTGTATCAGTTTACTATGCAATTTACCAGACTTGTGGCATAGTTTGGTTGTGGCCATAGGTAGTAATACAACTGCCTTGAAGTTTGATGAAGAGGTCTCATCCTTTTTGTCAAAGGAGACAAGATGGAAGAACATGGAAGGACAAAGCATAGATGCATATTTTGCAAGAGGACGCTCCCAAAAAATAAATAGATCTAAGTTCTCAAGTGGGAGATCTAAGTCTAAGGGTAGATCTAAATCTCTTGGAAAGTTTGTAAAGGTTGAATCAGGTGCATCCTTTCTGATGCAGGAGCATTGCCAACATCAAGTGAGTGTGGGGCAAGCACCAACACATTTTGGCACATGATAAAATTGTTTGAAATCCTTTTGAAGTTGGATGCACCAAACTTAAATGAAACAATTGAGGAAAGGGCGTACTTCTTGATTGTAAATAGACCTTGAGCATCCCGCTCTCGTCTGTAGTAGGTGAAGGCATTTATGTTAGTTATTGTAAGTAGATAGCTTTAATTTCCTAGATTTTATAGTTTCAGGAGCCAGAGGGAAAACAGATATAGACACCCTCACTTGTATCATTGTAACATTAGCAAGATTAGCAACATTATGAGCATAGAACATAGAGAAGAGAGCAGAGAGCTGTAGTTGAAAACACCCATGTACAAAGATTTGAATTAATAGAAAGAGCTTCGATTCAAATTCATGGTGTCGTAATTGTTCTCTGTGTATGCATTATGAATGTTATGCTCATGGATGTTTATTCCCTGTTATGCATTTGCTTTGATGTGTGAATGTATGATTTCATGTTAATGTCTGAAATTTGAAGAGAGGGAGAATAGAGAATGAGTTTCAATTGTTTCTCTATCTGAGCATGAGTTTTCCTGGAACAAGTGCAGTGAAATTGTCCGCAAGGGGTGCGTCGACAGAAGTCAGAGTTCATCTCTGAAAGCTCAGGAGGGATAACATTGTTCTCATTCTCGCAGAAGTGCAACTTGAGCATAGGAGCCATGCAAGGTGTGCACAGGCGAGTAAAGTCTCAGAGTTAGTGAACCTGAGAAATTGTTGAAGGACTACTACTGCAGGGAGTGCGCAGAGTCGAAGGACTTCAAATTCTTTGAAGTAATCGAAGGAGTCACTGCAAGGAGTGCATGCGTGAATCTTCTTTAAGACTCAGAGTTGGAGAAATCTCACGAAGTTTAGTGCCTTGAAGTATTGGAAGGAGGCACAACCATTTTGGTTTGTTGGCAGACAAGTTTTCATGAAGATACCGTGTTCATTTCGCCAAAATTGTCAAGGATGAATTTGACGGTTAGAATCCTCCATGGAGACTTCACGAAGTCCTGAAAGCTGTCATATCTCACAGAGGAGCAGGGGAGTTACGACAACATTCATCCAGTGCAATATCGGGAAAATCAGACCGTAGGATCCGAACCAACGAGGGTCGTTGGATCACCCGCGAAATCACATCTCGGGGTTTTGGGAGGTGAAAGGTTGAAACCTTTGTAACGAGACTTGCAAAATTGTGAAAGGTGAAGTCCCGAGATAGCAAAGGAATCTGAGCCATTCGCAGGAAGAATAACACGTGTCGCGAGAAGCGAAGCTGTGAAGTGTCGAGGTTGCACCTAAGAGACACGTGGTAGAACCGTAAGGTGGGCCTAGGAAGTGGACCGACATACACATGTCACACATCTGGAGGAGTCAACACTCTGTTGACCTCTCGCCTCTCGGGGGTTCGAGAAGGAAAGGTGCCAAGCTTGAACCTTCGAACTTGCGAAGGCACGAGAGGTGAGAGGCGCCAGTGCTTAGTCTAGCCGACGGTTGCGCAAGGAGGGTGATAGAAGAGGAAGAGTCGTACCCGTATCGAAATTTCAGGTATCGCGGAATTGAAAGAGGAAGAGTCGGATTTTCGACTCGTGAACTCGTGAGATCGCGAACTACAAAAAAGAACCTGTGGATCGATTTGAAAGGGGATTCCAGCAGAGAATCTGAAAGAGCTGATCCAGATCGAAGGGCATATAGAACGATCTTGTGAGCGGATCTCGGCTCTAGGGATGATAGGTCTACATCACTTTCATATGACTCCCCATAGGGAGTGGTTCTATGAATATGAAAGGTATGATGGAGGTAATGTTTTATAGGTGATGACTCGACAACCAAAATCATAGGTCGAGAAAAAGTCAAGTTGAGGTTCATAGATGGAAGGATTAGAACACTACTTGGTGTTCTGCACATCCCAGGATTGGCCAAAAATTTGATTTCTGTAAGAAAAATGGATGATGCAGGGGTAAAAACAATATTTGAAAAGGAAACCTGTAGGATGGTTCGAGGAGAAATGGTGTTGTTGAAGGGAGTTCAGTTTGGAACTCTGTATAAGATACAAGGAAGCACTATTAGTGATGGGTGTAATAGTTCCATTGTTCTTGATATTGGAGTTGAAGAAGAAAGAACTCCTATAGTCTATGGAGAAAAGGTTATGTTGTGGCATCAAAGACTGGGGAATATCAGAGAGAAGGGTCTTCGACTACTACATGGTAAAGGTATGGTTGAATGTATGTCTAACTGCTCTTTGTATTTTGATTTCTATGAATATTGTGTATATGGGAAGCAAAATTGGATAAGATTACCCTCTAGTGCAATGAGGGAAGAAGGACTTTTATAGCTAGTTCACAGTGATGTGTTTGTACCTGTGTCGGTTCCATGAGAAAATCTGTGTACTATGTCGCATTTATAGATGAATTCTCGATGAATAATTGGACATATTTCCTCAGGAATAAATATAAAGTATTTGACATGTTTAAAGAGTTTAAGGCTCTTTTTGAGAATCAAATAGAGAAAAGAATTAAGGTGTTGAGGACAGATAATGGAAGAGAGTTCTACGGGAATGAATTTGAAGAATTATGTAAGAAGTGTGGTATAGAAAGGTGCAAGACTACTCCTTATACACCTCAGTAGAATGGATTTTTAGAAAGGATGAACATGATGTTGATGGAAAAATCAAAGTGCATGCTTAGTGGTGTCGAGTTAGGGAAAGAATTCTGGCCAAAGGCATTGGGTACTACATGTTACCTGGTCAACATATCACCCTCATCACCACTGGATGACAAGACTCCATGTTGTTCATGAGTTTATACTTTAAGGCTCTAAAGTATACCATCAAGGCATCTGAAAAGATAGAGAAAGATAAGAATATGAAAATCAATTATACAAAAAAGGGCTATGGTAGGTTCCTTAACTGTCTCTGTCTTGCTTCCCTGTTTTCCTGGACACTGATATCTCTTTCAATTACAACCCATGAATGTTCTAACTCAACCCAGTTATTTGTTGTCAGTAAGATGGTGTTAAACAAATTTAAGGCAATGATCATTTGATTTGATAATCTAGGCTCGATATTGGGTTGTCTTGTAACTGGAACAATCATGAGGGATAAATACTGAAAGGATAAATTCTCATGTTTTCTTTTAAGGGTTCACTATTTCTGCTTCAAAACATATAAGAAGAACTCCAAAACTTTGAACTAATAGTATGACAAAACTAAAGGTCGTTTTTGGTATCTGAGTTAAATTTTGAAAAGGGAATATGCATGAAATGAAAAGAAAACATAAAGTTGTCGAACAAGGTGAAGCATCAATTAAAGAGGAATCTCACTTTGTGACAGAAGAAGAAAATAGTTAGAAAAATCTCTTAATGAAGCATATGATATTGAAATCTAAAACATTTACAGGTCTTGTATCTACTGATAGTCGATACAGAGAAAAGGATGTAAATGATTAAATTGCAAGAATAATTAATCACCACAGTAGAGGTTGTACTAAATTGTAGTTAAGCGTTCATCAAAGATATATATGAAAAATATGAAACAACAGAGAAACACATAACTCAAACTTGACCAGATCTGGAATCTTCAATCTATATGTGTATTAATTCAAAAATATCTTCAAATTCTTACTTACAATGCACCCAAAAAAATCCTCTTTTCAGTCTCCTGAAATTATACTTATACTAGATCACCCCTACATTGATGGTTGGTGATTTCCTAACTCCTAGGGGCAAACAGTTACAAAAATGAAAACCTCAACTGTTTGCATGATTATCTTTTATTCTCCTATCGTCGTATAATATAATTTTTCAAAATGATGCTTCATTGTTTTATTGAAGTGTCTTCTTCTTTCAACCCAATACATTCAATACATTTTTCAAGAAAGTGTACAAAATTTCTGGGAGGCTCTGGAAAATCCTTTGCTTCAAATAGATAAAATTTTCTCTGAATTTTTGGAAGTCGGTCTTCAATCCCCTTACCAAAAAACTTAATTGATTGAAATTTTAAGTTGGCTTCATGAGCCACCTGTCTATTAGGGTAACATCCATTTCCTTTAACTATGAAATTTCCATCTAAATTTCATTCAAACCCTCTTTGAAATTCAACTAGTGTCTTACAATGTTTATCTGTCCTAATTTCCCAATGCAATTGTCTCTTCCAATACCTAATGATCCCTTGTCCAACAAATAAAATATTTCTTCACAATCGTCTTTGATTTCTTTGTCTATTTTCTTGTTTTTTGAACATACAATTGCCTTTTGGAAAGTGGCCCTTGTTGTTTTAGCTTCTTTTTCTTTAAAAATAATATTATCAAGAGCATTGCTTACTTCTTGAAAATAATTGATCTAAATAATCTCTACTTGGGAGATTACTCTCTGTTGCTCAGCTTCTATCTTTGTATGTACTTCCAGTGACTAGTCCTAAAAAACTTTCAAATCTATAACCTGGCCTTTCATTGAATTCACTTTAGCCTGTAGTTGTCTTGCTGATTCTTCTTACCGAATAGCCTGTATTTGGCTAGTCTGTATCTTCTTGTTCATATCATCTAGAATTGACTTAAGCGATTGAATTTCTTGCTTGTTGGAAACTCTGGCCTTCTCTAGACCTTTATTTATTTCTTCTTTGATATTTTTCTTAGTATCTTTTAGTTGGTTTTGCAACTGGACTATCCTGTGGTTACTATGTTTCAACCTTGTTCTCATATTGTCAACAATGAATAGATTTGTTGTTTCCAGAGCTCCCATGGAGCCCACTACCTCTGTAGTGAAATCTCCCTCTTCCAAATTTTTCCCATCTACCAGCACCCTGTGTTTCTTTACCATACCACCTTCTCTCATATACATCTCCTGCTTTAATACAACCTTCCTCTTTTTACTGAAGAAGTAATCAGAGGGAGGTATTCATTCTCTGGAGATAGGGTCAAGGTCACTAGCATATACGAATCCTATTTGAGGGAGCCCAAAAATAGACTGTAAAGGGGTCAAGGAAGTGATGGGATTACCCAACTCTGTGGATTTTATTTCCCCTGCTGTCTTGGGGGTATCAACATGAATAGTAGATGATGAAGGGTGGGTAGATTGACTGGACTCGAGAGGTGTCCTAGACCTTCTTTCTATTTCTGCTCCTGGATTCTCTATCTGTGGGACTTCTTTGTTTTTTGAAGATCCTTCGATCCCCTGTGGATTTTCCTTGGTGCCTGCTTTATCCTGCACTTTTTGTTTGAAGCCTGGGGGAATGTTTTCTTGTTCTAGAGGAGGTGTTGTTGCTTCACCCTGCAATACCTTAGGAAAACCACTTCCTCTATGTCTCTGGAAGGTTAGAAGACTCGTTTGCAAGTCCGATGGTAATTTCTATACCCTGTCTAACACCTCCTCATAGGTTTTGACCCCTTTGAAAATGTCATCGCAAGGGGATTCCTCATGTTCAAATACTTTCATGGCACAGTGAGCCATGTGGCTTCACACTGTTTGATAAGGGTCATGTTTCCTGTATTCGAGATCCACCAACTTGACCTCCTCTAGAGCTGCAACTTCAACCTTGGAATGACCCAGGTTGAGTAGCGAAAACCTTCCAATCTATATGGGAAAGACTGACCAAAACTTATTTTGAGATGTCTTTAGTTCTATCCCAATACCGTCTATTATTATTTGATTAGCTACCTCCTTGCACACCAGTCTGTCAGGGAGGAATTTCGAAAGTGCATGAGGAGGGATAGAACATCCAAAAACCCTGATATATGAGAAATTATCCTTAATAAACCAATCAACAACTTCCTTGAAGTTTCCTATGGCTGACTCTGAAATACAGGGGGGTGCACATCCATACAACAACTGATGCACCGGTATCACCACAAAATGACAAACTTCGTAAAAATAATCCTTAGCATTTTCTTCCCACAACTTAGAATGACATTCATTAATAGGTTCAGTGCATGTAGGGTTCCAAGTCCAATTCATCAAAGGGAAAGGAGTCATGAAACATATAGTGTCCATGATATATGCCAACATGTAAAAGGTTGCAAGTCAGCCACTGGATCTCTCGGTTTGATACTCCATAACCTCCTTAGCTAGGGTATCTGATAGAATTTTGTTCCAAATGAAGCTATAGCCTTTGGCTGCTTCATGTAAAAGGGGTACCCATTTTGTAGGGAAATGGGTAGGACTTTTCTTCCCGAAAATTCTACATAGCATCATGGCCACATAGACCATGTACTCATTCAATGACGTTGTGGAATAAACGTTATGGGTATCGGCCCTGATTTTTTTTGGGTGTCTCCACCATTCTTTGATTATGTCAGGGTATGTTTGATTTGCCTCTGTGTATTCTTTCCTTTGAAATTCACTTACCAACTCTTTATTATAAATGTACTTAGAATTGGGAGACAATTTGTACATTACTTGTATATGCTCCAGTCTAAAAGATCTAATGACGACCCCTTGGCTGTCCAAAATGATTTTCGTCTACACATATGTCCTCTCTAAATCTGAACTGATCATATCATTGTATTTCATGAGTCGTGGGCGCGTGGTTACTTTGTGAAGTTCAGACTCTGCTATGTCCCATAGTTTGTTTTCAGAATCATCGAGAAAATTCTTGATTTCGTATTCCAAGGTTTCAAAAATTTACCTCCATGATTTGATGGAATCAATGGCATGCAGTGTAGTATCAGACATGACATCTCCTTCTAGGCTCGAGTTTTCGGCTGCTTCTTCACTTTTCTTAGGTGCCTTTCTAGGTGCCATAATGTTCGCGTTTAGACTGAAAACCTATTTGCAAAGGAAAAATATATAATCTTGGATAAATGTAACTCACTCCTGCTTGTAAAAACAAGAATGAAATTCGAACTATTGAACATTTATTAGCCTTTATATTGTCTTACGATGAGCGTATTGTTACAGGCGATAAGGAATTAATTTTTTAATGAGGAAGATACACCTGGAGATACACCTTCATATAAAAAATATCTCCATTTGTCCATTATTAATACTGTCGTGTATCGGCGATTTCAAACTGGAGTTTCGAAAGGACTGCTTTCAACAAATCCCAAAATGAAAAACGCGAAATGTAGTTTGGTCATTATTAATCTCGTTTTAAACTAACTTAATTTTGTTTTAAACTTTTCACATTTCGTAATTTCAGGGATCCTGTACCCAAGAGGTATGTCATAAGAAAAACCCGAATCGTGAAATTGTGATGGGATTAATTTAGGCACTAATCACTCGTGTTAATTCTTTAATTAATTAAGGTTAGTGATTAATTGCTTGTTTTCGGAAATTCAGGGATTGGGCACTCGAGGGTTGACATTTTGAAAGAACGTTGACATAGGAAAACCCAAATTGTGAAAGATTAATGAATCGTTGATCGTGTTTAAGAGTTTAATTAATCACGACTTACAAGATACTTTGTGAAACGCGCATCGGGACTTATAGCACCAACTTTTTCTTTTTTTCTTTTTTATTACTTTAATATAAAGCCTTTTCGGGATTTTGGCACTGAGACTCTGGAGTTTCTAACTAAAGATCATACCTCGCAAAAATCCAAATCCCGAAACCCGAAAAAAAATTGAAAGACTTTTGACTCTTTTTTAGGACTAAGGGCGGCTCCAAGACTAGACAAAGGTGAAGTTTCAGGTTAAAAGGGTAAAAAAATTAAACTTCATGTCAACATTAGGCTCCATCTAGGGATCTTGTTTCCTTGTGGTACGAGAAGAACATGTAGACCAAGTGCCTTCATTGGGTAAAAGGGGTCAATAATTAAACTTTGTGAAATAGACCAGGAGAAAAAATGAAACAGGATTTTAGGATCTCTACATTTGATTTTGAAAATTCTTCAAAAATAAAACATCTGATGTTCTCGAGTTAGGTTCTCAATAGATTTCCTTTTCTGAAACTGACCTCAGATCTGTGTAAGATAATCAAAACCAAATTAGCCATTCTACCAGGTTTCACCTGATTCCGTCTGCATGAAGGTAAAGTAATTTCAATGTGTCAAATTAGGGGATCCCAGAAACCTATAATGTGAATCTAGCTGAAAGAAGAAGAGTTACCAGAGCATATTGTAATTCATGTATAAAAAACCTTATCAGATATAAGGATATTTCTTCACTTCCGGCAAGCCTGTTCAATACCGCAAAGAAGTTATCAGACTTCCCATATTGAATTTCCTTTCACCACTTCATTGTTTTCTAGAATTTAAATGTTGAGATGAGGGCAATCAATATAATGAATTTCCTTTCTTCATCTCTTTGGACTAGATGGGGGAAATCAATATTGAATTTCCTTTCACCATCTGTCTATATATATTTTCTTTTAATATGAAGTGGGGGAAATCAATCAGTATTTAATATACTTGGGAAGATATATGCTTGAATTTTTTAACAACAAAGACATGTCAACTCACTTAAATAGCTCTGGACTAATCTTCTCTCTTGCCTTAAAACATCATCAACTTCAGGGAAATTATTGAGGGAAACTTCTTGACATCTTTTTAAGGAATTTCCTTGAGCAAAACCAATCAATTTATTCCTGTTAGGAAGGCTAATAAGGTTAGGATTAACCTAGACATACTTTTGGTTCAACTAAAGTTAAATAACTATAAACTCAACCTATTCTCGTTTTTGAAGGTTTGTTTGAGAATTTTCAGAACCAAAGTGAGACCTTTATTTTCTCAAGGAACTTATGATAAAACATCCAGGGTCAGGGGAGAAGCGGGTTTTACCATGACTAGGGGGAACGTAAAGGACTTCAGAAAAACTACTGCACACATGACCACTCTTAAAGATTTTCTTAGTTAGTTTTTATAACTTTTCCTTAAGTCCCCCTTTCTTTTTTTTAACTTCCTTATTTTGAAAATTTTCAGTGATAACATTAGCATCAATTGAACTAATGATTTATTCATTTGTATCTCTCAGGGTAATTTAGCTTTAATTTTCAGAGCAGAATCTCATACCTTGGTAACTCCTATGTTGCTGGCCAAAAAGGCTATTAATCTGTTACCTTTTTCATTGGAAGATTTTTAATACATTTATCTGTGCCTGTCACCTTTTTAGAATCTCTAGTCTCTTGGTTGGTCAATGAATTTCCTGCGAAATAAATTAGCATACTAATTTTTAGGAAATATCATGAATCAAAATAATATATATATATATATATATATATATATATATATATATATATATATATATATATATATATATATATATATATATAT
>ML782449.1:164036-193165 GCA_009831015.1 Picea engelmannii | reverse complement strand
ATCTTGGTTGGTTTCTCATTTTCATGAAATCATTTGGTGATATTAATTAATTAAATTCTTTTTTCATTTTGCATCTCATTTCAAAATAATAATAATAAAAGAATTATCTATCATTTGTTTGATTTTGTAAAAAACCAAAAATTAGTATGTTTATCTTCTCCACTAACTTGAAGCTTCTAGAATTTTAAGATCATATTTGAAAGAAAATTATAAACAATGTTTGTTTAGAAGTTATAGTTAGTTTAAATTCATTTTTTATTTTTCTAGAGTTTGTTTTATTCACAATTTTTAGGTTATTAATTTAGGTTTCTTTTTGTTTCACAGGTTTCTATTATCAAATATATGATACGGATCTGATCATGGATTGATTTTATTATCCAAATACATTCAACATGATTGATCCAAAAATAATTTTGGATTGCTACAAATAATTTTAAGAGAAACAATAGATAAAATTTGGAAAGGTGTCAAGATCAGATAAGTGATTTTGCAGAACTGATTGCAGCCAAACCATGAAGAATTTGAAGAAACGGTTGAAAGCCCAGAACCCAAATGGACCCATTTACCTTCCCCGTAGAGATTTTCCTAAACAAATGCACAATTTGAGAGATATTGATGTCTTTTTACAAGGCAAATTTCAGGTGGCGAAAAATAATAGTGACGCCCAGACTGCTCATTCATTGTATAAATATATGAGAAAGTTCAGAACCATAGGGGATCCGAAGAATTGGAGAGGAGGATTTTAATCCTTTCTCTTTTGTATATTATTTCTTTTGTAAACTTTTTATTTCTTTTCAAATGGAGTAATGGATGGCTGGAATCTTTGGGAGAATGGACGAGTATTTTCAAAGAAGAATATGGAATTCCAGGTTTCTTAATGGCTTTTGTCCTGTGAGTAAAATGGTTTTATTTTCATTATAGTATCTTCATATTCTTTGAATAATTGATTATGCATTGATTTAAATAGATTTAGTCTTTTTTATCAATACATGGTTAATTATTATCATTTATGTATTAATTTTTCCAATCTTTAAAGTCTATTATCCAAAACATTTCTTCCAGGACTACAGAATGGACAAGTGATGCCAAAAACTTAATAGAACAACATATATGCATTTTGGCTTTAGCCTTTTGTTTATAATGTGGTTATTTATGGTTTTTTAATCCTGTTACATGTGCAGGTCTGATATCTTTAGATTAAATGATCTGTGATGTGTAGAAGGTTTTATTTATAAATACCATCTATCATTTGCTTCATCAAAATACAAATGCTGTGATTATATCTTCGATTTAAATAATGGGATTTATCTTTGAGTTTTAAATTCAATGATAAAATGAATAGATTGCTTCCATATTTATCTTGCTGTAATCATGTATAATTATGAGATCACAGGTTTATGTTTTTGTTTCCTTTTCTGTCATTAAAACCTAAGCTGCCAATACATGTTCTGAATTTATTTAGAACAGTCTTAAGGTTCATTGCAGATTTCTCTCTTGGACATGGCAGTTGGATGTTCACCACTCATGCAGATGCTTGGATACACCTCACTAATTCACTTACATGATAGATTCTTTGTATTTTTCTATCATTACATATCATTGAAACTAGAATGTATGGTTGAGCTTTGACTATCCACATGTTCATGTTTCATTAAGTTTTTTTTGCAAGATTCTTTAAATTTATAAAAGAAAAACAATAAATATTTTTATGTGCTTTCTTTATTTGCTTCCTAGAAGCAATAATTTTTCACATCGATTTTCATAAGTTTCGATTAAAACTTGCAGCTTGTAAATCATGTAAATAAATGAGACTTGTATACCTTATGCTTAAAGACAACTACTACAGTTACATTAGAACATATGTACATATATATATAGTGTTTAGTAATTAGTTAGCTATTTCTCTCTTTTATTCGTTTCTTTTAAGATTCTTAAATTGGCTAACGGAGCCATTAAATCTGTCAGAACGGGTTACACCAAACGATTTGGGTTATTTATACTACCCCGGACCGGACTCCCTCTTCTAGTTGACGGACGGTCAATTTCGCCCGTCAACAAATGGCGCTAGAAGGAGGGCAAAGGTAAATTTAATGATTCAAAGTATTACCCCTCAGCCTGTCATAATTCCAGATTTATAAAATTTTCTTCTGTGTCATCTTGAAATGCACTAGAAGGTAGGGTAGACTGACAAGCTAGCCTTGTAGGAGTCTTTGTTTCGAATTTATTTAATTTCCCATGGCTCCCCAAATCATTGTGTTGGAACATGCTTTCCACTTCTCATTACCTGATATTCCCATTGAGACAGTCTCTCGCTTGTCCAAAATCACCTTTGATGGTGGGGGGGATGTATTTGCAAAAGACCATCTTAACAAGTTTTGCTGTAAATGCATCAAGCATGACATTTCTGATTTAAATATTTTATGCATATTGTTTGCTTTCACTTTCAGGGGTCAGATTAAACATTGGTTTGAGTCTTTTCCAGCATATCATATTATTGATTGGTTTCAGTTTGTAGATGAATTTTTAGATGATTTTGAAAAATATAATTACAATAAATTATGTGAAGAATTTCAGACTTTACTAATCAATGGCAATCCATCTATAGAAATCTTATCAAAAAGAATCTATCATGTTCTCTGTAAATTTAATCTTTATGACATGTCATTTGTACTAAATCTCCTCTATGATGCTTGCGTCCCTTTCATCTAGTCACATTCAATCGTGAATGATGAATTAGTTGCAAATACTATCACTCAATTGCGAGAAGAATTTTGTTTACAAGATGAGAGGAATCCATCCAAAAATTTTCAACAAGCAATGGAGGTAGAATCTATTGAAAATGTTCTTACTGACAATCAAACTAGTTTTTCCTCTGAATCATTGCATATTCAGTCCTCGACCATCGTGAAAGAAGATTTGATGTTGGGTGAAGGTGAATGTCCATATTCTTCTAACTCTTGCTCTAATCAGTACTTAAATTTAGTTATTGAAGAACACTTAGGTGACGAAAATGATCTTAAGCATTCTAACATTCCAATGAAATTGATTAGAGATGTAGATCTGCAATTGGAAGAAGAAACCTTAATCCCGCATCTACAAATCGTACCTTATCAACATGAAAGATGAGATGTTTTTCATGAAAGTTTTGAATTATCTATCCTACAGGAGGCAAATTTAGATGATCATATTATGTTGAGGAATTTATCACCAAAACAAAGTGAAAGTTTTAAGGAAAATGAAGAGGAATGTCTTGAAAATACCATTGTTAAATATCATAGCTCAATATATTCTTTTCAAGTGCTCATTTTTTATTCCTTTTACTCTTTATATCTTGATCTATTTTTAGATTCTGGTGGACTTGATACTTTACCCACTGTAACGAGCCTCCTCGTTACGCCGACAACCTCTTATAACAAGTGCATTTTTTGTGTGTGTGTGTGTGCCTGTGTACAAGGGTAACAAGACATTATACTCTACGCCACCACATGACGACAAATCATGATGCATGCAACTGCGATATCAACATAAAGATCTAAGACACACATCAACATACACCAGTAAAGAACAACAATCAACCAACAAATAAAAAGACTGAGTACCCATCCATTCTACCCTGCAATGGTTAGGACCTCCAAGACACATAAGAAACACTCAAGCCCAGGTTTCCATCAATTTTAACCATTTAAGGTCTTAGGGCTGGCGACTGTTCTGAGGAACATGGAGGTGTGTACATCCCGCCCGACTCAATCCAGACCAAACTAACTAACCAAATCACAACATCAAGGACGATCGTTGCGCGATAAAGTTCTATGAATCAAAACACATTATAAGAATTCCATGGTGCGAGAGAATTTGATTACGAAATCCAACATGAAATGACATAAGTGCAAGCGTAATGAAAACAACTTTATTTAAATCAAGAAGCAAGGGTAGTCATCTACTTTACTTCAAGGCACATAATTAATCATTCATTTATTCAACTATAGCTAACATTTCTAGATGAAGTGGCTACACACATGTCCGTTATACCTATCACGGTGCCCAAAAATAATCTGCTATGATTAATCAATCCACTACGCAATATTTAAATATAATTTAGCAAGAGAATAATACATGAAGAATAACAAGAAACACAAGATCATACTACAACCTTTGAATTGATGTAATCTATTCTAATCATGATTAGTAACTTGTTAGTGATCAAGTTCGTTCCAGTCAAGCATCACTTATCAATGGTTCAACTCATGAAATAAGTACAACTCCTATGCAACTCACTAAGTATCATAAGGAAATGAATTATCTCACTTGAGTGACAAATTAAAAATTCAACACCAATTAACATATCCATTTCTCTCAAGTAATTATAAAAGATCAACTTAATGAATGATTAAAGGAAGTAAAAGTTGCTTTATACATCAATTAAAAGAACTAAACGATCAACACCTATTAACAATATATATAAGACTTTGATACTAAATTACATCACCTATTACAAGGTGCCATAAGGTGATCCCAATCCTTTAAGTAGTATATAAGATTTCAATGCCTCCTTACACATCCATTTATAAGGTACAAGAATTTAATCATAAAGAGAATAAGGAAAGATCCCAAGCTACCTTACAATCCATAAAAGAACCATAAGAAGATCAATCCAAATTAGGAGTTGATTAATAAAATTTACATGCTATCTTACATATGTATATAAGGATTTTGTTTTTAAAGAAGAAATGCATCCTTTTTAAGTAATGCAAACTAAGAACTCAAGTTGACTTATTATTCCATTTAAAGAATTAAGAATTATGTGAGTTGGATCCATCTTGGAAGCCTATTTGCATTCCAATATCACAAACATGTTTCATTATATTAATTCTAATATATCTTTATATATGAAATATCAATATGAATCAATAATAATAATAAAGTACAATATAGATCAATAATAATAATAATAAAGTATTTTAAAACATAGATTAACCACTTTTGCTTAAATGTGTTTTTGATAATATAATATATCTATAAATTCAACAAATAAATAAAAATTGTTTGTTGAAACAAATATATGAATTGGATGCATTTTATTTTATAATTTGATTTAAGCACCCTCAAACTCAAGAAGTGTCAAGCAAATTAATCTCCACCACAATTGAGTTCCCTTACACTTATTTCATAGAGAAATCAATGTGTCTATAATATTCAGAAAACAGTAGAGCATTAAGAAACTTATAAAATCTGCAACGATAATCTTGTTGTGTCTTTTTTCCAATAGGTGACTTCAATAGAAAACCAAAACAATACTAGTGGCGGAGAGGAAGCATATCAATATCTTTTAAAGGAATCAACCTAAGTAGGAAAGAAACTTTACCAGTTTCAAAACTCTGCAACGAGTTGGGAATATGCAGTTCGCTCGGAGTGACAGGTGGACACGTTATGACCAGGCAGTAATAAGACGCCACACATATAGTTGATTCTGTTAGGCAGAGAGGGAAACAATCGCGGTCAACCAGAATTCAAACGCAGTCCAAGACTAAAAAAAAACATGAGAAAAAAAGGGGCAGATGCAGCCATTCATCAACAAATCGCAGTTACGCTAGAAGACCAAGGTGCAGCTGGAATGACACACAAAATAGTCATTTGCAAGAATCGTGAGCAGCGCTGTGTTTGCCACCAGGAAATTCGATGTATTAACCCAATGAAAAATGTGGGCCAATTCACGGACCACTCCCGTCAATCAAATTGCAGTGGACTCGCTAACCTCTAAACAATATGGAACACAGAGAAACAACAAATCACCTCTAAACAACATGGAACGTAGAGAACCAACAATCGCTATCCCACAACAATAAAAATCATAGGGTTACAATATAAAATCACAGAGAAATGCGGGAATACAAGTAAATGCGTTCAGAAACAAGGATGTTTGCATTCGCTGGTGGGAACCAAAGCTACTCCAATCGTTGATCTAAAATAAATTCATGAGAATTAAAAGGGGAAAAAGTGTTTTGAACTCTGTGACAGAACCTGTGAAGAAAAGAGGGAAGTCTTCGGTAGTAAGTGAATAACCCGCAGCCAAAAAGAAATGGGTAAAACGTTTGACGGGAAGTTCGATCGCAATCAGTAGTGATAAAAATATTGTTGTCAACAGGTGTAATTCGGGGTCATTTAAAGCAGCGGCAGCAAAGGAGGGCATGTATCAACCCTACTCAATCAATCTCCCTTGCATCTATTTGAGGATATTCAACTTCTCTATCATTATATTAAAAATAATAATAAAAAAAAATCAAGGGAAAAACCATCCGCGACTCAGAAATGTGTATGAAATCTTGCAGCCAGAATTACCTATCTAAATCGCCACCCAAGGATCAATAGCTAGCCATTACAGATTGACATTTGCCGAAATGATAATTCTTTTTCATTTATTCAAATCGTAGACAACTACTTCTATCCATATTTCGGTTTTATAAAAACAAATCACACAAAAACCTCCAGCCATGAAACAATTTCAATCTAATTTCAGATGGAACATTTATAAGTTTATCCAATCCATTTTCAATCAACCAGCCAATCAAGCGTAAGTCTTAAGAAAATCTACTCTACAAAATTAAAGAGTGTACCATTGCCTGATCGCCCACTTTGAATGATGTCTGCGCGCTCCATCCTGCTCCCGCTCGTCGACCGTCGAGACCTCATCGGTACCTCCCAGCCTACGCTAGGGGTACTCTGCTTCCCCCTTATCCCCCCGAGCTGCAAAGGGGCCACACACTATCCAGATGGTACGTCTAGCTCCTATCTCACCTCGCAAGGCTGAGCTACCACTCCTATCCGAGATGGGAAATCCCAACTCCCCACAAGTAATCAGTCAAGTCACAATTCCGACAGTGTAACATTATGCTAACAACCGATCCCCTACTTCCTCCTCCTTCCTCTCTTTTATAGAGTTTTAGAACTTCCAAACTTTCCCTAAATCTCATTTAATTTAAGTTTTAATAAAAATCTTCTAATAATTCTCCTTCGTACAAGTGTCGTCCATCCCCCACTTTCCTCCAATAATTATTTTCTTTAAATTAATAATTGTCTCATTTCCCTCACCCACCTAGAGTTACTCCTAGATTTACTCCTAGGTGTCCCTATATTCCCTCACAGGTTTTAAATACTTTCCCTAAAATGAAAATGCTAAGTCAGTTCAAAATTAGCAGGTTCTTGAATGCAGATTCTTTACTAAGTTGACCTCTTGCTTTTTACCATAAGTTCCCTCTTTCCCTTTTTATGTCACCTCCATTCCCTAGTTTCCTAATTTTTATTATTCCCTTATTTCCCCTTTTTATTAAAGCCAAAAATGGCAGTTGCGCAAATTAACCTCTTTTCCTTTTTATTAATAATTTAATATTTTTTACACTTTCACAAGTTAACTAATTAAATTCTTCTTTATCCCCCCTTTTTCCACATATTTTATTTAAGTTCTTACCCTCCTCATTTTACCCAAAAATTTATGAAGTCCACAATTATTACTTAAGTGGTTTTTATTTTAAACTTTATTATTTTATTTTTAGAGAGATAATTTCTTACGGGTAGACAAAATTTTACCCCTAGCGAAGTTTTACACTTAGGACTTAGATTCTGAACTAGGGGACATTTAATTAGGGAAGTTGTTTTAAAATTTCTTAATGTGTTGTCTGTCTTAGGGCCATATAGGTTCCTTCCTTCATCATCATCAATGCGACCTACCCTTCAGGACACACTATGTGCTCCAAGGGTGCCACTTGCCTCTTTTGTTTCTTTTGCGCGACGTTCCCTTCAGGACGCACCACGTGCTCCAAGGGTGCCACTCGCCTCTTTTGTTTCTTTTGCACGACATGCCATTCAGGAAGCACCACGTGCTCCAAGGGTGCCACTCACCCTTTTGTTTCTTTTGCATGACGTGCCCTTCAGGATGCACCATGTGCTCCAAGGGTGCCACTTGCCCATTTGTTTCTTTTGCATGACATGCCCTTCAGGATGCACCACGTGCTCCAAGGGTGCCACTCGCTTCTTGATTGATTGGTAGACAACAATAACCCCTGGAGTCAATACTTCACCAGGTGAACTTTGTGGGAGACTGAGGACTTCTAAGGAATAAGGCCCCCACCTTATTGCACACCCCTTAGAATCATCGCGAGCAACTGTTGCAGTCTGCCCTTGTGACATCGTGGGTCCTCTCGAACTAGGTAATTGTTAACCTATAGTTCGAGCCACGGTGAGAGTGCTAGTAGGATGTGGTAGGCCTGTTGTCCACACCTCTCCCTCAACCTCTCTGGTAGTCGTGTGTGGCCCCTTTACTCCATATGTGAGTCTGGTCGGAAAGTTATTTTCAGCCTGCATCATCAACAATCGTGTCAGAACATGTCCACATCATATCATCTAATCAAATGTACTAAAATCACAGTAAACAATCAAACCCCAATAGAACACTCCCTAACTCGATCCGGAGTCCAAGGGGTTCCATCGATGCCTCTACATCCTCAAGGTCCAAAACCCTGCACACTCAGTAAAACCGAGTCAATAGCACCTGTCTATGTCAAAGCAGTAAAACATCATGTCATCTACCATAATGCATCATAATCAAGGACAAATGTTTTAATATCATAATAGTCTGGATCACTTCCGAGCAAGTGTCCTCAAAGAATAAGTTTTCTCAATGCGCCAGAGCGGGATGTTACACCCACAGTATTTTACTCTTTGCCATCACAATCAAATCTTTTCGATATGCCAAAATTTGGTGAAATTAATTCCAAACATAACATTTATGAAGTTGGATTTGATGCTCTTTCACTTTTGTCACTCGCATGGAAATATGACATGTTGCAAGATGATTTTACACGATTTATTGTTTAAAAACACAATGCACTCATCCTTATGGAGATCGAATATTTTACATTGCATATTCGTTCTTTGATTAGTTAGAATTTTAATGTTTATGCTTCACATTTTGAAACGATCAATATCATCAAAGGAAGCGTTCAAACCAATAATCTAATTGATGTCATGAATCCTCTTATGATGTGTTCCCCATTGATATATCGATTTTATCAAATTCATAGTTTGCATCCTAATTTTTATGATAGGATCTTAGATTGGCTTGAAGATTCGTATAAGAAAAATATTCATAATAAAGATAAAGTTGTGCTTGCTTTGCTTTTACCTAAATATCTAGGAAGTAAGCATAACATGATTCTCTTAATCCTTCATGTGAAGAAATTGATGAACACTTGGAGAATTGTCAAGAGGATGGGGCACTTCAACCTTGGTTGATGGTTATGTCAGGTCCCTATAATAATGACAAGTTTTCCAAACTTCCTTACACTCTTCCATGCCATTATGACCCATATCATGACAAGATTGCAGAATGGTTGGAGGATTCGTACATCAAGAAGTTTCAAAAGAATGGTAAGGCCGTGCTTGTTTTGTTTTTAAATGAATATATAGGAGGTAAGCATGACATATTTCTTTTTCATCTACAAATACTACATTCTTTTATTGCAATTTTCAATTTTCTATGTCGTGTAGGATTGAAGATGCTCTTGTGGTTGCACTGGAAATACGATTTTACTTAGCATTTTGATCTATTTAGTAGTTTAGAGTAGGTTTATGAGTAGGTTTCCTTTAGTTTTATTTATCAATATTTCTTTGTGTAATAATGCAATTATGAAGACAAGTGGGTACACCAAGAGAACCATAATATGAATGTTGTCAGGGAAGTCCACTTTAAATCTTTTTCTCTCTTCTTTTCATTGAATATTTCTTTTAAAAAACATAGTATCATCATGAAAATTTTAAATGGAAAGTAAAGAGATAAGTAAATTTGAACTATCAATTCAACCCTGACCCAAGGTTCCACGAGTAGGACTGCACTCATCTTAATAAGGATTTCTTTATTTTCTTTTAGTCTCTTTTATTTTGAATAATAATGCTTGGTTAAAGTAGAATCTCATGCATCACTATATTAAGAAAAGAACTTGCTCGCACATGATATTTTATACGATTTAGTTCTTCCTTTATTTTACAGTGAGATAATAGTGGATCCAAAAGATCAAGTTTATCTTTGGCCAAAATCATTTCTTGAAAAGTTTTCTTTTGTTGTTTTGATTTTGTGTACTTATGATTTTGAATCCCATTAATAAAATTTGATTTGGTTTGTTATGTGTTTTTTGTTTTCTTTGATTGCTTTGAATGGGTTTCCTCATTATCTGTCTTTTTGAATCAATATATTTCTGATCAAAGAGCTATTGTCGAAGGAAGTATTTATTTTAAGACTTGTGTTTTTAAAGAAAATTGAAATAAGTTCAAACAGGTCCCGATATTAAGATATAGCTTAGACAATTGATTTTTAAGTCAATTGTCACTTTCATTTTGTCCTCAAATTGTCTTTGTCAGAGTATTACACAAGAGATATGGTTTAAATCTTTGAGAATTACGATGATCTTTAAACTTTTTATGCCGTCCATATTCTTAAGGAATCACTTTTATGTGCTTCCCCATTCTCTAGATGATTTCTTAAATGAAATCTAAAATCTCTAAACCATCATAAAACTTCCAGTTTTGAAAGCAAATAAATAACATGATCAACTATTCACCTGTATTGCAATTAACCTCCAGTATCACCCCACTCTCTTTGTCATCATGAAATCTATAATTGTATTACTATTTAAAAGTGGCATAAGAGGGTTGAAAGCACTTATGTGTGGGAAGTGTGTGTAAACTTGTCGGGGTACTGAACAGGCTCGCTAGCAGCGGGTAAATGCACACATGATACCAAGACAACTTCGTCGGGGTACTGAACAGACCTGCTAGAAATGAAGCAATGTTGGGTGGAGAGGTAGCAGGTATATGTTTTTAAATTAATTTTTATGGAAGTATACATCATGTGGATACAACTATTGGATGGGATTAAAGCATTTGAGTGGGTTAAATGAAATCCCTGTTGAGGTTATGGATTCCTGCTGGCGGCAATGGCTCTATCAATGGTATTGAAGTTCTTTTATAAACATCATGACTCTTTGATTAAGACATTATTTCATGTCATAATATTCTACAAAGAAAATTCGATTGTCTAGTTATAACATTGAGCTTATCCTAATACTATATGGTCTCAGAGTGAATTTATTTCAGGGAGCTTAAATCCTTTTATCAGTCTTATTCTTTTCTTCCTGAGATGAAATCTTACCAGATCAGAGATAACTTCTTCACCTAGTAAGTTTCCATTTGTTGGGCCCCAACAACTCCCCGTAAATTTTTACAATATTTAAAGGGCCCCCATTAGAAGCTTGATAATTATGATGAGCTACAGAATCAACATTTTCAAATAGTTTCATACCTTGGCTTGCTATGAGACAAACTTAAGACATTCACTATAGTATGAGACATTCATTACAAGAGTATATGATAAAATTTAGAAACAAGCATAAAAATATCAATTTAAACAAAAACGTTAATTTTTATCAATTGTTTACTTTCATTTAAATTATGATTATGTGTTCTTTCTTTTGCTCAGTAGCAAGTTTGACTATTTTGAATAATGGGTTCAATACTTCATCAAATAATATCTTGGTTGGTTTCTCATTTTCATGAAATCATTTGGTGATATTAATTAATTAAATTCTTTTTTCATTTTGCATCTCATTTCAAAATAATAATAATAAAAGAATTATCTATCATTTGTTTGATTTTGTAAGAAACCAAAATTAATATGTTTCTCTTCTCCACTAACTTGAAGCTTCTAGAATTTTAAGATCATTTTTGAAAGCAAATTATAAACAACGTTTTTTTAGAATTTATAGTTAGTTTAAATTCATTTTTATTTTTCTAGATTTTGTTTTATTCACAATTTTTAGGTTTCTTTTTGTTTCACAAGTTTATATTATCAAATATTTGATACGGATCTGACCATGGCTTGATTTTATTATCCAAATACGTTCAAGATGATTGATCCAAAAATAATTTTGGATTGCTACAAATAATTTTATGAGCAACAACAGATAAAATTTTGAAAGGCGTGAAGATCAGACACACGATTTTGCAAAACTAATTGCAGCCAAACCGTGAAGAATTTGAAGAAACGATTGAAAACCCAAACCCCAAATGGACCCGTTTAGCTACCACTTAGATATTTTCCCAAATAAATGCACGATTTGAGAGATATTGATGTATTTTTATAACGAAAAATTTTAGGTGGCGAAAATTAATAGTGACGCCCAGACTGTTCATTCATTGTATAAATATATGAGAAAGTTCAGAGCCATAGGGGATCTGAAGAATTAGAGAGGAGGATTTTAATCCTTTCTCTTTTGTATATTATTACTTTTGTAAACTTTTTATTTCTTTTCAAATGGAATAATGGATGGCTGGAATCTTTGGAAGAATGGACGAGTATTTTTAAAGAAGAATATGGAATTCCAAGTTTCTTAATGGCTTTTGTCCTGTGAGTAAAATGGTTTTATTTTCATTATAATAACTTCATATTCTTTGAATAATTGATTATGCATTGATTTAAATAGCTTTAGTCTTTTTTTATCAATACATGGTTAATTATTATCATTTATGTATTAATTTTTCCAATCTTTAAAGTCTATTATCCAAAACAATTCTTCCGGGACTACAGAATGGACAAGTGATTCCAAAAACTTAATAGAACGACATATATGCATTTTGGCTTTATCCTTTTGTTTATAATGTTGGTGTTTATGTTTTTTTAATCCTGTTACATGTGCATGTCTGATATCTTTAGATTAAATGATCTGTGATGTGTAGGAGGTTTTATCTATAAATACCATCTATCATTTGCTTCATCAAAATACAAATGTTGTGATTATATCTTCGATTTAAATAATGGGATTTATCTTTGAGTTTTAAATTCAATGATAAAATGAATAGATTGCTTCCAGATTTATCTTTTTGTAATCATGTATAATTATGAGATCACAATATTATGTTTTTGTTTCCTTTTCTGTCATTAAAACATAAACTGCCAATACATGTTCTGAATTTATTTAGAACAGTCATAAGATTCATTGCAGATTTATCTCTTGGACATGGCAGTTGGATGTTCACCACTCATGCAGATGCTTGGATACACCTCACTAATTCACTGACATGATAGCTTCTTTGTATTTTGCTGTCATTACATATCATTGAAACTAGAATGTATGGTTCAGCTTTGACTATCCACATGTTCATGTTTCATTAAATTTTTTTTGCAAGATTCTTTAAATTTATAAAGAAAAACAATAAATATTTGTATGTGCTTTCTTTATCTCCTTCCTAGAAGCAATCATTTTTCACATCTATTTTCATAAGATTCGATTAAAACTTGCAGCTTGTAAATCATGTAAATAAACGAGACTTGTATACCTTATGCTTAAATACAACTACCACAATTACATTAGAACATATGTATATATATATATATATATATATATATATATATATATATATATATAGTGTTTAGTAATAATTAGTTATTTTTCTCTTTTATTCGTTTCTTTTAGGATTCTTAGATTGAATAATGAAGCCATTAAACCCGTCATAATGAATTACACCGAACAACTTGGGTTATTTAGACATCCGCAGACCGGACTCGCTCTTCCAATTGACGGATGGTCAATTTCACCCATCAACAAATGGCGCTAGAAGGAAGGTAAAGGTAAATTTAATGATTAAAAGTTTTACCCCTCATCCTGTCATAATTCCAGATTTATAAAATTTTCTTCTGTGTCATCTTGAAATGCACTAGAAGGTAGGCTAGACTGACAAGATAGCCTTGTAGGAGTCTTTGTTTCGAATTTATTTAATTTCCCATGGCTCCCCAAATCACTGTGTTGGAACATGCTTTCCACTTCTCATTACTTGATATTCCCAACGAGACAGTCTCTCGCTTGTCCAAACTCACCTTTGATGGTGGGGGATATGTATCTGCAAAAGACCATCTTAACAAGTTTTGGTGTAAATGCATGAAGCATGACATTTTTTATTTAAAGCTTTTATGCAGATTGTTTGCTTTCACTTTTAGGGGTCAGATTAAACATTGGTTTGAGTCTTTTCCAGCATATCACATTATTGATTGGTTTCAGTTTGTAGATGAATTTTTAGATGATTTTGAAAAATATAATTACAATCAATTATGTGAAGAATTTCAGACTTTACTAATCAATGGCAATCCATATACATAAATCTTTTCAACAAGAATCTATCATGTTCTCTGTAAATTTAATATTTATGACATGTCATTTGTACTAAATCTCCTCTATGATGCTTGCGTCCCTTTCATCCAGTCACATTCAATCGCGAATGATGAATCATGTGCAAATACTATCACTCAATTGCAAGAAGAATTTTGTTTACAGGATGAAAGGAATCCATCCAAAAATTTTCAACAAGCAAGGGAGGTAGAATCTATTGAAAATGTTCTTACTGACAATCAAACTAGTTTTTCCTCTGAATAATTGCATATTCAATCCTCGACCATCGTGAAAGAAGATTTGATGTTGGGTGAAGGTGAATGTCAATATTCTTCTAACTCTTTCTCTAATCAGTACTTAAATTTAGTTATTGAAGAACACTTAGGTGATGAAAATGATCTTAAGAATTCTAACATTCCAATGAAACTGATTAGAGATGTAGATCTGCAATTGGAAGAAGAAACCTTAAACCCTCATCTACAAGTCGTACCTTATCAACATGAAAGATCAGATGTTTTTCATGAAAGTTTTGAATTATCTATCCTATAGGAGGCAAATTTAGAGGATCATATTATGTTGAAGAATTTATCACCAAAACAGAGTGAAAGTTTTAAGGAAAATGAAGAGGAATGTCTTGAAAATACCATTGTTAAATATCATAGCTCAAGATATTCTTTTCAAGTGCTCATTTTTTATTCCATTTACTCTTTATATCCCGATTTCTTCTTAGATTCTGGTGGACTTGATACTTTACCCATAGTATCTTACTCTTTGCCATCACAATCAAATCTTTTCGATATGCCAAAATTTGGTGAAATTAATTCTAAACATAGCATTTATGAAGTTGGATTTGATGCTCTTTCACTTTTGTCACTCGCATGGAAAAATGGCATGTTGTAAGATGATTTTACACAATTTATTGTTGAAAAACACAATGCACTCATCCTTACGGAGATCAAATATTCTACATTGCATATTCATTCTTTGATTAGTTAGAATTTTAATGTTTATGTTTCACATTTTGAAACGATCAATATCATCAAAGGAAGCGTTCGAACCAATAATATAATTGATGTCATGAATCCTCTTATGATGTGTTCCCCATTGATATATCCATTTCATCAAATTCATAGTTTGCATCCTAATTTTTATGACAGGATCTTAGATTGGCTTGAAGATTCGTATATGAAAAATCTTCATAATAAAGATAAAGTTGTTCTTGCTTTGTTTTTACCTAAATATCTAGGAAGTAAGCATAACATGATTATCTTAGATCCTTCATGTGAATAAATTGATGAACACTTGGAGAATTGTCAGGAGGATGGGGCACATCGACCTTGGTTGATGGTTATGTTAGGTCCCTATAATAATGACAAGTTTTCCAAACTTACTCACACTCTTCCATGTCATTATGACCCATATCACGACAATATTGCAGAATGGTTGGAGGATTCGTACATCAAGAAGTTTCAAAAGAATGGTAAGGTCGTGCTTGTTTTGTTTTTAAATGAATATATAGGAGGTAAGCATGACATATTTCTTTTTCATCTACAAATACTACATTCTTTTATTCTGATTTTCAATTTTCTATGTCGTGCAGGATTGAAGATTCTCTTGTGGCTGCACTGGAAATACGATTTTACTTAGCATTTTGATCTATTTAGTAGTTTAGAGTAGGTTTAGGAGTAGGTTTCCTTTAGTTTTATTTATCAATATTTCTTTGTGTAATAATGCAGTTATGAACACAAGTGGGTACACCAAGAGAACCATAATATGAATGTTGTCAGGGAAGTCCACTTTAAATCTTTTTCTCTCTTCTTTTCATTGAATATTTCTTTTCGAAAACATAGTATCATCATGAAAATTTTAAATGGAAAGTAAAGAGATAAGTAAATTTGAACTATCAATTCAACCCTGACCCAAGGTGCCACGAGTAGGACTGCACTCATCTTAATAAAGAATTTTCTATTTTCTTTTAGTCTCTTTTATTTTGAATAATAATGTTGGTTAAAGTAGCATCTCATGCATCACTATATTAAGAAAAGAACTTCCTCGCACATGATATTTTATGCGATTTAGTTCTTCCTTTATTTTACAGTGAGATGCTAGTGGATCCAAAAGCTCAAGTTTATCTTTGGCCAAAATCATTTCTTGAAAATTTTTCTTTTGCTGTTTTGATTTTGTGTAGATCTAATTTTGAATCCCATTAATAAAAATTGATTTGGTTTGTTATGTGTTTTTTGTTTTCTTTGATTGCGTTGAATGATTTTCCTTCTTATCTGTCTTTTTAAATCAATATATTTATGATCAAAGAGCTATTGTCGAAGGAAACATTTATTTTAAGACTTTTGTTTTTAAAGCAAATTGAAATAAGTTCAAACAGGTCCCGATATTAAGATATAGCTCAAACAATTGATTTTTAAGTCAATTGTCACTTTCATTTTGTCCTCAAAGTGTCTTTGTCAGAGTATTACACCAGAGATATGGTTTAAATATTTGAGAATTACGATGATCTTTAAACTTTTTACGTCGTCCATATTCTTAAGGAATCACTTTTAAGTGCTTCCTCATTTTCTAGATGATTTCTTAAATGAAATCTAAAATCTCTAAACCATCATAAAACTTCAAGTTTTGAAAGCAAATAAATAACATGATCAACTATTCACCTGTATTCCAATTAACCTCCAATATCACCCCGCTCTCTTTGTCATCAAGAAATCTATAATTGTATTACTATTTAAAAGTGGCATAAGAGGGTTGAAAGCACTTATGTGTGGGAAGTGTGTGTAAACCCATCGGGGTACTGAACATGCTCGTTGGCAGTGGGTAAATGCACACATGATACCAAGACAACTTCGTCGGGGTACTGAACAGACCTACTGGCAATGAAGCAATGTTGGGTCGAGAGGTAGCACGTATATGTTTTGAAATTAACTTTTATGGAAGTATACATCATGTGGATACAACTATTGGATGAGATTAAAGAATTTGAGTGGGTTAAATGACATCCCTGTCGAGGCTATGGACGCTTGCTGGCAGCAGTGGCTCTATCAACGGTGTTGATATTTTATAAACATTTTGATTAAGACATTATTTCAGGTCATAATCTTCTGCAAAGAAAATTCTATTGTCTGGTTATAACATTGAGCTTATCCTAATACTATATGGTCTTATAGTGAATTTATTTCAGGGAGCTTAAATCATTTTATCAGTCTTATTCTTTTCTTCCTGAGATGAAATATTACCAGATCAGAAATAACTGCTTCACCCAGTAAGTTGCCATTTGTTGGGCCCAAACAACTCCCTCTAAACTTTTACAAAATTTAAAAGGCCCCCATTAGAATCTTGATAATTATGATGAGCTACAGAATCAACATTTTCAAATAGTTCTATACCTTGGCTTGCTTTGAGACAAACTTAAGACATTCACTATAGTATGAGACATTCATTACAAGACTATATGCTAAAATTTAGAAACGAGCATAAAAATCTCAATTTAAACAAAAACATTAATTTTTATCAACTGTTTACTTTCATTTAAATTATGATTATATGTTCTTTCTTTTGCTCATTAGCAAGTTTGACTATTTTTAATAATGGGTTCAATACTTCATCAAATAATATCTTGGTTGGTTTCTCATTTTCATGAAATCATTTAGTGATATTAATTAATTAAATTATTTTTTCATTTTGCATCTCATTTCAAAATAATAATAATAAAAGAATTTTCTAGAATAAAAGAATAAAAGAAGCTTCTAGAATTTTAAGATCATATTTGAAAGCAAATTATAAACAATGTTTGTTTAGAAGTTATAGTTAGTTTAAATTCATTTTTTATTTTTCTAGATTTTGTTTTATTCACAATTTTTAGGTTATTAATTTAGGTTTCTCTTTGTTTCACAGGTTTCTATTATCAAATATATGATACGGATCTGATTATGGCTTGGTTTTATTATCCAAATACGTTCAATATAATTGATCCAAAAATAATTTTGGATTGCTACAAATAATTTTATGAGCAACAACAGATAAAATTTGGAAAGGCGTCAAGATCAAATAGGCGATTTTGCAGAACTGATTGCAGCCAAACCGTGAAGCATTTGAAGAAATGGTTGAAAACCCAGAACCCAAGTGGACCCATTTACATACCGCATAGAGAATTTCCCAAAAACATGCACGATTTGAGAGGTATTGATGTCTTTTTACGAGATAAATTTCAGGTGGTGAAAATTAATAGTGGCATTCAAACTGTTCATTCATTATATAAATATATGAGAAAGTTCAGAGCCATAGGGGATCCGAAGAATTGGAGAGGAGAATTTTAATCCTTTCTCTTTTGTATATTATTGATTTTGTAAACTTTTTATTTCTTTTCAAATGGAGTAATGGATGGCTGGAATCTTTGGGAGAATCGATGAGTATTTTCAAAGAAGAATATGGAATTCCAGGTTTCTTAATGGCTTTTTTCCTGTGAGTAAAATGGTTTTATTTTCATTATAATATCTTCATATTCTTTGAATAATTGATTATGCATTGATTTAAATAGATTTAGTCTTTTTTATCAATACATGGTTAATTATTATCATTCATGTATTAATTTTTTGAATCTTTAAAGTCTATTATCCAAAAAGCTTCTTCCAGGACTACAGAATGGACAAGTGATTCCAAAAACTTAATAGAACGGAATATATGCATTTTGGCTTTAGCCTTTTGTTTATAATGTTGTTATTTATGTTTTTTTAATTATGTTATATGTGCAGGTCTAATATCTTTAGATTAAATGATCTGTGATGTGTAGGAGGTTTTATTTATAAATACCATCTATCATTTGCTTCATCAAAATACAAATGTTGTGATTATATCTTCGATTTAAATAATGAGATTTATCTTTGATTTTTAAATTGAATGATAAAATGAATAGATTGCTTCTAGATTTATCTTGTTGTAGTCATGTATAATTATGAGATCAGAGGTTTATGTTTTTTTTTCCTTTTCTGTCATTAAAACCTAAGCTGCCAATACATGTTTTTAATTTATTTAGAACAGTCATAAGGTTCATTGCAGATTTCTCTCTTGGACATGGCAGTTGGATGTTCACCACTCATGCAGATGCTTGGATACACCTCACTAATTCACTGACAGGATAGCTTCTTTGTATTTTTCTGTCATTACATATCATTGAAAGTAGAATGTATCGTTCAACTGACTATCCACATGTTCATGTTTCATTAACTTTTTTCTGCAAGATTTTTTAAATTTATAAAAGAAAAACAATAAATATTTGTATGTGCTTTCTTTATCTTCTTCCTAGAAGCAATCATTTTTCACATCGATTTTCGTAAGTTTCGATTAAAACTTGTAGCTTGTAAATCATGTAAATAAATGAGACTTGTATACCTTCTGCTTAAATACAACTACTACAATTACATTAGAACATATGTACATATATATATATATATATATAGTGTTGAGTAATTAGTTATTTATTTCTCTATTTTATTCGTTTCTTTTAGGATTCTTAGATTGGCTAACGGAGCCATTAAACCTATCAGAATGAGTGGCACCAAATGGCTTGGGTTATTTAGACAACCCCAGACCAGACTCGCTCTTCCAATTGACGAATGGTCAATTTCGCCCGTCAACAAATGGCGCTAGAAGGAGGGTAAAGGTAAATTTAATGATTAAAATTTTTACCCCTCAGTCTGTCATAATTCCAGATTTATAAAATTTTCTTTTGTGTCATCTTGACATGCACTAGAAGGTAGGCTAGAGTGACAAGTTAGCCTCATTGGAGTCTTTGTTTCGAATTTATTTAATTTCCCATGGCTCCCCAAATCACTATGTTGGAACATGCTTTCAACTTCTCATTACCTGATATTCCCAATGAGACAGTCTCTCGCTTGTCCAAACTCACCTTTGTTAGTGGGGGGGAAGTATCTGCAAAAGACCATATTAACAAGTTTTGGTGTAAATGCATCAAGCATGACATTTATGATTTAAAGATTTTATGCAGATTGTTTCCTTTCACTTTCAAGGGTCGGATTAAACATTGGTTTGAATCTTTTCTAGCATATCACATTATTGATTGGTTTCAGTTTGTAGATGAATTTTTATATGATTTTGAAAAATATAATTACAATCAATTATGTGAAGAATTTCATACTTTACTAATCAATGGCAATCCATCTCCAGAAAACTTTTCAACAAGAATATATCAGGTTCTCTGTAAATTTAATCTTGATGACATGTCATTTGTACTAAATCTCCTCTATGATGCTTGTGTCTCTTTCATCCAATCACATTCAATCGTGAATGATGAATCGGTTGAAAATACTATCACTCAATTGCGAGAAAAATTTTGATTACAGGATGAGAGGAATCCATCCGAAAATTTTCAACAAGCAAGGGAGGTAGAATTTATTGAAAATGTTCTTACTGACAATCAAACTAGTTTTTCCTCTGAATCATTGCATATTCAGTCCTCGACTATCGTGAAAGAAGATTTGATGTTGGGTGAAGGTGAATGTCCATATTCTTCTAACTCTTGCTCTAATCAGTACTTACATTTAGTTATTGAAGAACACTTAGGTGACGAAAATGATCTTAAGCATTCTAACATTCCAACGAAACTGATTAGAGATGTAGATCTGCAATTGGAAGAAGAAACCTTAAACCCTCGTCTACAAATCGTACCTTATCAACATGAAACATCATATGTTTTTCATGAAATTTTTGAATTGTCTATCCTACATGAGGAAAATTTAGATGATCATATTATGTTGAAGAATTTATCAGCAAAACAGAGTGAAAGTTTTAAGGAAAATGAAGAGGAATGTCTTGAGAATACCATTGTTAAATATCATAGCTCAAGATATTATTTTCAAGTGCTCATTTCTGATTCCTTTTACTCTTTATATCTCGATCTCTTCTTAAATTCTGGTGGACTTGATACTTTACCCACAGTATGTTACTCTTTGTCATCACAATCAAATCTTTTCGATATGCCAAAATTTGGTGAAATTAATTCCAAACATAACATTTATGAAGTTGGATTTGATGCTCTTTCACTTTTGTCACTCGCATGGAAAAATGACATGTTGCAAGATGATTTTACATGATTTATTGTTGAAAAACACAATGCACTCATCCTTATGGAGATCGAATATTCTACATTGCATATTCGTTCTTTGATTAGTTAGAATTTTAATGTTTATGTTCACATTTTGAAATGATCAATATCATCAAAGGAAGCGTTCAAACCAATAATCTAACTAATGTCATGAATCCCCTTATGATGTGTTCCCCATTGATATATCCATTTCATCAAATTCATAGTTTGCATTCTAATTTGTATGACAGGATCTTAGATTGGCTTGAAGATTCGTATATGAAAAATCTTCATAATAAAGATAAAGTTGTGCTTTCTTTGTTTTTACCTAAATATATAGGAAGTAAGCATAACATGATTCTCTTAGATCCTTCATGTGAAGAAATTGATGAACACTTGGAGAATTGTCAGAAGGATGGGGCACTTCGACCTTGGTTGATGGTTATGTCAGGTCCCTATAATAATGAAAAGTTTACCAAACTTACTTACACTCTTCCATGCCATTATGACCCATATCACGACAAGATTGCAAAATGGTTGGAGGATTCGTACATCAAGAAGTTTCAAAAGAATGGTAAGGTCGTGCTTGTTTTGTTTTTAAATGAATATATAGGAGGTATGCATGATATATTTCTTTTCCATCTACAAATACTACATTCTTTTATTCTGATTTTCAATTTTCTATGTCGTGCAGGATTGAAGATGCTCTTGTGGCTGCACTGGAAATACGATTTTACTTAGCGTTTTGATCTATTTAGTAGTTTAGAGTAGGTTTAGGAGTAGGTTTCCTTTAGTTTTATTTAACAATATTTCTTTGTGTAATAATGAAGTTATGAACACAAGTGGGTACACCAAGAGAACCATAATATGAATGTTGTCAGGGAAGTCCACTTTAAATCTTTTTCTCTCTTCTTTTCATTGAATATTTCTTTTCGAAAACATAGTATCATCATGAAAATTTTAAATGGAAAGTAAAGAGATAAGTAAATTTGAACTATCAATTCAACCCTGACCCAAGGTGCCATGAGTAGGACTGCACTCATCTTAATAAGGATTTTTCTATTTTCTTTTAGTCTCTTTTATTTTGAATAAAATAATGCTTGGTTAAACTAGCATCTCATGCATCACTATATTAAGAAAAGAACTTGCTCGCACATGATATTTTATACGATTTAGTTCTTCCTTTATTTTACAGTGAGATGCTAGTGGATCCAAAATCTCAAGTTTATCTTTGGCCAAAATCGTTTCTTGAAACGTTTTCTTTTGTTGTTTTTATTTTGTGTACTTCTGATTTTGAATCCCATTAATAAAATTTGATTTGGTTTGTTGTGTGTTTTTTGTTTTCTTTGATTGCTTTGAATGAGTTTCCTTCTTATCTGTCTTTTTGAATCAATATATTTCTGATCAAAGAGCTATTGTTGAAGGAAAAATTTATTTTAAGACTTGTGTTTTTAAAACAAATTGAAATAAGTTCAAAGAGGTCCTGATATTAAGATATAGCTCAGACAATTGATTTTTAAGTCAATTGTCACTTTCATTTTGTCCTCAAATTGTCTTTTTCATAGTATTACACCAAAGATATGGTTTAAATCTTTGAGAATTACGATGATCTTTAAACTTTTTACGCCGTCCATATTCTTAAGGAATCACTTTTAAGTGCTTCCCTATTCTCTAGATGATTTCTTAAATGAAATCTAAAATCTCTAAACCATCATAAAACTTCCAGTTTTGAAAGCAAATAAATAACATGATCAACTATTCATCTGTATTGCAATTAACCTCTAGTATCACCCCTCTCTCTTTGTCATCAAGAAATCTATAATTATATTACTATTTAAAAGTGGCATAAGAGGGTTGAACGCACTTATGTGTGGGAAATGTGTGTAAACCCATTGGGGTACTGAATAGGCTCATTGGTAGTGGGTAAATGCACACATGATACCAAGACAACTTCGTCATGGTACTAAACAAACCTGTTGGCAATGAAGCAATGTTGGGTGGAGAGGTAGCAGGTATATGTTTTTAAATTAACTTTTATGGAAGTATACATCATGTGGATACAACTATTGGATGGGATTAAAGCATTTGAGTGGGTTAAATGACATCCCTGTCGAGGCTATGGACGCCTTCTAGCAGCAATGGCTCTATCAACGGTATTGAATTTCTTTTATAAACATCACGACTCTTTGATTAAGACATTATTTCAGGTCATAATCTTCTGCAAAGAAAATTTTATTTTCTGGTTATAACATTGAGCTTATCCTAATACTATATGGTCTCAGAGTGAATTTATTTCAGGTACCTTCAATCCTTTTATCAGTCTTATTCTTTTCTTCCTAAGATGAAATCTTACCAGATCAGAGATAACTGCTTCACCCAGTAAGTCGCCATTTGTTGGGCCCCAACAACTCCCCTTAAATGTTTACAAAATTTAAAGGCCCCCCATTAGAATCTTAATAATTATGATGAGCTACAGAATCAACATTTTCAAATAGTTCCATACATTGGCTTGCTTTGAGACAAACTTAAGACATTCACTATAGTATGAGACATTTATTACAAGAATATATGCTAAAATTTAGAAACGAGCATAAAAATCTCAATTTAAACAAAAACGTTAATTTTTATCAACTGTTTACTTTCGTTTAAATTATGATTATGTGTTCTTTCTTTTGCTCATTAGCAAGTTTAACTATTTTGAATAATGGGTTCAATACTTCATCAAATAATATCTTGGTTGGTTTCTCATTTTCATGAAATCATTTGGTGATATTAATTAATTAAATTCTTTTTTTCATTTTGCATCTCATTTCAAAATAATAATAATAAAAGAATTATCTATCATTTGTTTGATTTTTGTAAAAAAACAAAATTAATATGTTTCTCTTCTCCACTAAATTGAATCTTCTAGAATTTTAAGATCATATTTCAAAGCAAATTATAAACAATGTTTGTTTAGAATTTATAGTTAGTTTAAATTCATTTTTTATTTTTCTAGATTTTGTTTTATTCACAATTTTTAGGTTATTAATTTATTTTTCTTTTTGTTTCACAAGTTTCTATTATCAAATATTTGATATGGATATAATCATGGCTTGATTTTATTATCCAAATATGTTCAATACGATTGATCCAAAAATAATTTTGGATTGCGACAAATGATTTTATGAGCAACAACAGATAAAATTTGGAAAGGCGTCAAGATCGGACAGACGATTTTGAAAAACTGGTTGCAGCCAAACCGTGAAGAATTTGAAGAAACGGTTGAAAACCCAGAACCCAAATGGACCCATTTACCTACCACACAACGTGTTTCCCAAACAAATGCATGATTTGAGAGATATCGATGTCTTTTTTCAAGGAAAATTTCAGTGGCGAAAATTAATAGTGATGCCTAGACTGTTCATTCATTGTATAAATATATGAGAAAATTCAGAGCCATAGGGAATCGGAAGAATTGGAGAGGAGGATTTTAATCCTTTTTCTTTTGTATATTATTTCTTTTGTAAACTTTTTATTTATTTTCAAATGGAGTAATGGATGGCTGGAATATTTGGGAGAATGGACGAGTATTTTCAAAGAAGAATATGGAATTCCAGGTTTCTTAATGTCTTTTGTCCTGTGAGTAAAATGATTTTATTTTCATTATAATATCTTCATATTCCTTGAATAATTGATTATGCATTGATTTAAATAGCTTTAGTCTTTTTTATTAATACATGGTTAATTATTATCATTTATGTATTAATTTTTCCAACCTTTAAAGTCTATTATACAAAAAATTTCTTCCAGGACTACAGAATGGACAAGTGATTCCAAAAACTTAATAGAACGACATATATGCATTTTTTCTTTAGCATTTTGTTTATAATGTTGTTATTTATGTTTTTTTAATCCTGTTACATGTGCAGGTCTGATATCTTTAGATTAAATGATCTGTGATGTGTAGGAGGTTTTATTTATAAATACCATCTATCATTTGCTTCATCAAAATACAAATGCTATGATTATATCTTTGATTTAAATAATGGGATTTATCTTTGAGTTTTAAAATGAATAGATTGCTTCCAGATTTAGCTTGATGTAATCATGTATAATTATGAGATCACAAGTTTATGTTTTTGTTTCCTTTTCTGTCATTAAAACCAAAGTTGCCAATACATGTTCTGAATTTATTTAGAACAATCATAAGGTTCATTCAAGATTTCTCTCTTGGACATGGCAGTTGGATGTTCACCACTCATGCAGATGCTTGGATACACCTCACTAATTCACTGACATGATAGATTCTTTGTATTTTTCTGTCATTACATATCATTGAAACTAGAATGTATGGTTCATGTTTGACTATCCACATGTTCATGTTTCATTAACTTTTTTTTGCAAGATTCTTTAAATTTATAAAAGAAAAATAATAAATATTTTTATGTGCTTTATTTATTCGCTTCCTAGAAGAAACCATTTTTCAGATCGATTTTCTTAAGTTTCGATTAAAACTTGCAGCTTGTAAATCATGTAAATAAACAAGACTTGTATACCTTCTGCATAAATACAACTACTACAGTTACATTAGAACATATGTACACACATATATATATATATATATATAGTGTTTAGTAATTAGTTAGTTATTTCTCTCTTTTATTTCTTTCTTTTAGGATTCTTAGATTGGCTAACAGAGCCAATAAACCCATCAGAACAAGTTACACCAAACGGATTGGGTTATTTAGACAACCCCGGACTGGACTCCCTCTTCCAGTTGACGAACGGTCAATTTCGTCCGTCAACAAATGGCACTAGAAGAAGGGAAAAGGTAAATTTAATGATTAAATGTTTTACCCCTTGGCCTGTCATAATTCCAGATTTATAAAATTTTCTTCTGTGTCATCTTGAAATGCACTAGAAGGTAGGCTAGACTGACAAGCTAGCCTTGTAGGAGTCTTTGTTTCGAATTTATTTAATTTCCCATGGCTCCCCAAATAACTGTGTTGAACATGCTTTCCACTTCTCATTACCTGATATTCCCAATGAGACAGTCTCTCGCTTGTCCAAACTCACCTTTGATGGTGGGGGGGATGTATCTTCAAAAGACCATCTTAACAAGTTTTGGTGTAAATGCATCAAGGACGACATTTCTAATTTAAAGATTTTATGTAGATTGTTTGCTTTCACTTTCAGGGGTCAGATTAAACATTGGTTTGAGTCTTTTCCAGCATATCACATTATTGATTGGTTTCAGTTTGTAGATGAATTTTTAGATGATTTTGAAAAATATAATTACAATCAAATATGTGAAGAATTTCAGACTTTACTAATCAATGGCAATCCATCTCCGGAAAGCTTTTCAACAAGAATCTATCATGTTCTCTGTAAATTTAATCTTGATGACATGTCATTTCTACTAAATCTCCTCTATGATGCTTGCGTTCCTTTTATCCAGTCACATTCAATCGTGAATGATGAATCGGTTGCAAATACTATCACTCAATTGTGAAAAGAATTTTGTTTACAGGATGAGAGGAATCCATCCGAAAATTTTCAACAAGCAAGGGAGGTAGAATCTATTGAAAATGTTCTTACTGACAATCAAAGTAGTTTTTCCTCTGAATCATTGCATATTCAGTCCTCATCCATCGTGAAAGAAGATTTGATGTTGCGTCAAGGTGAATGCCAATATTCTTCTAACTCTTGCTCTAATCAATACTTAAATTTAGTTATTGAAGAACACTTAGGTGACAAAAATGATCTTAAGCATTCTAACATTCCAATGAAACTGATTAGAGATGTAGATCTACAATTGGAAGAAGAAACCTTAAACTCTCATCTACAAATCGTACCTTATCAACATGAAAAATCAGATGTTTTTCATGAAAGTTTTGAATTGTCTATCCTACAGGAGGCAAATTTAGATGATCATATTATGTTGAAGAATTTATCACCAAAACAGAGTGAAAGTTTTAAGGAAAATGAAGAGGAATGTCTTGAGAATACCATTGTTAAATATCATAGCTCAAGATATTATTTTCAAGTGCTCATTTCTGATTCCTTTTACTCTTTATATCCCGATCTCTTTTTAAATTCTGGTGGACTTGATACTTTAACCACAGTATCTTACTCTTTGCCATCACAATCAAATCTTTTCGATATGCCAAAATTTGGTGAAATTAATTCCAAACATAACATTTATGAAGTTGGATTTGATGCTCTTTCACTTTTGTCACTCGCATTGAAAAATGACATGTTGCAAGATGATTTTACATAATTTATAGTTGAAAAACACAATACACTCATCCTTATGGAGATCGAATATTCTACATTGCATATTCGTTCTTTGATTAGTTAGAATTTTAATGTTTATGCTTCACATTTTGACGCAACCTTCCCCACTCCTCAGAGAATGATCGCTCTCACCAAGACCTTCTCCAAATCTTTGTCCTGAAGAGCGTCAATGCTCCTCTAATTCCCCCGTCGAGAATTCTTCACCCACAATATTCTCCAATCATCTCCCTGAACAGTCGGGAAATCGGAATTCGCGATATCGTGAATTCTATGCTCGCGTGCCTTATGCCTCATGAGTCCCGAACCTCGATGTAGGTCAAAGAGTCAACGCTTCCATTCCTGTCGGGGATTTCCCTATCGGAAAATCGGCATATGCAATGTCACGGTTCGCTTACTCCACAAATCTCTGAACCCCGAACTCCGATGGCACGTGCACTAACTCCTTGCCACGTCACCTCTACTCTCCGTGCTATCGGGAATCACTATTGGTCACTATAATTGCTTAATTGATTCAAACAACCAAGTGATACATAAATTATCAACCCAGGGAAGTCTTTTATTTCAAAGATAACCACGCACTATATATTCTCAATTCCAAAAGCAACTTAGTGTTGTAGTAAATAAACTTATACTAATCACACTTGCTTGAATAAACTGAAGTTCTGAATTAAATCACAGGAAAACAACTTCCCTATTGCAGATCTTGAAGATTAATCTAAGAATCCTGGATTACATTAGAATAACACTTGCAATGGGAAAGAACAACTATTCTGCAACCAGAGAACAGGACCCTTACTCTCAAACAGAGACTTCAGTGCCAACACTCTTTTATGAAAACAGTAAGTAGAAGACAATTAACTCTATCTAACAGAGAACAAGGTTGTCTAGTTCCTTCCTTTCTAACAAGGAGCCTTAAGCCCTACTTCTGTTTTAGCACACTTGTGAAATTGAGGTTTACAGAGAACAGGATGGTCTGATCCCTTCCTTTCTGAGCAGGAACCCTTCACCCAATCCCTGGCTAGCACGCTTGCAGAAGTAAATGAAATCTACAGAAGATAAGGTGTTTTGGTTCCTTCCTATCTGAGCAGGAACCCTTAACCCAATCCCTGGCTAGCACACTTGCAGAATTAAATGAAATCTACAGAAGACAAGGTGTTCTGATTCCTTCCTGTCTGAGCAGGAACCCTTAACCCAATCCCTGACTAGCACACTTGCAGAATTAAATGAAATCTACAGAAGATAAGGTGTTTTGATTCCTTCCTGTCTGATCAGGAACCCTTAACCCAATCCCTGGCTAGCACACTTGCATAATTAAATGAAATCTACAGAAGATAAGGTGTTTTGATTCCTTCCTGTCTAAGCAGGAACCTTTAACCCAATCCCTGGCTAGCCTCATAAAATCATCACACAAGATTGCTGATAAAAAGAATTACGAATTTCATTCAATAAACTAAGACAGAGTCAGTAGTGTTTCAGCAAAGCGGAATTCATTAAAAGCAGTGTTTCAGCAAAACGAAAGTTAATCAAAATGTAAA
>ML782449.1:127315-153309 GCA_009831015.1 Picea engelmannii | reverse complement strand
TTCAAAGATAACCACGCACTATATATGCTCAATTCCAAAAGCAACTTAGTGTTGTAGTAAAGAAACTTATACTAATCACACTTGCTTGAATAAACTGAAGTTCTGAATTAAATCACAGGAAAGCAACTTCCCTATTGCAGATCCTGAAGATTAATCTAAGAATCCTGGATTACATTAGAATAACACGTGCAATGGGAAAGAACAACTATTCTGCAACCAGAGAACATGACCCTTACTCTCAAACAGAGACTTCAGTGCCAACACTCTTTTATGAAAACAGTAAGCAGAAGACAATTAACTCTATCTAACAGAGAACAAGGTTGTCTAGTTCCTTCCTTTCTAAGCAGGAGCCTTAAGCCCTACTTTTGTTTTAGCACACTTGTGAAATTGAGGTTTACAGAGAACAGGATGGTCTGAAACCTTCCTTTCTGAGCAGGAACCCTTCACCCAATCCCTGGCTAGCACACTTGCAAAAGTAAATGAAATCTACAGAAGATAAGGTGTTTTGGTTCCTTCCTGTCTGAGCAGGAACCCTTAACCCAATCCCTGGCTAGCACACTTGCAGAATTAAATGAAATCTACAGAAGACAAGGTGTTTTGATTCCTTCCTGTCTGAGCAGGAACCCTTAACCCAATCCCTGACTAGCACACTTGCAGAATTAAATGAAATCTACAGAAGATAAGGTGTTTTCATTCCTTCCTGTCTGAGCAGGAACCCTTAACCCAATCCCTGGCTAGCACACTTGCAGAATTAAATGAAATCTACAGAAGATAAGGTGTTTTGATTCCTTCCTGTTTGAGCAGGAACCTTTAACCCAATCCCTGGCTAGCGTCATAAAATCATCACACAAGATTGCTGATAAAAAGAATTACGAATTTCATTCAATAAACTAAGACAGAGTCAGTAGTGTTTCAGCAAAGCGGAATTCATTAAAAGCAGTGTTTCAGCAAAACGAAAGTTAATCAAAATGTAAACATAAATTGTACTAACACACTTCTAAACTAATGGGTGAATCTTGTGAAGAAGGTGGGCCCTCCCTTCTCATAAGATTCCCCTGAAACGAGGAAACTAGAGAAGGATACTCAAAGAAGTCTTTTATTCATTTGTCAAAACATCATATTACAATCTGAAATGGAATACGTCCCTCTTCTTTGGAGATTCTTCAATACATAAAACTTAGATCCCTCAAATGATGATTTCCTCTTATTTAAGGAGGAAATCCCTTCGATACAATAATTACAATGCATATCTGAGTCCTATCCTTAGTCGGATCTACTTTCTAAACAAGCATATGATGTCCTAGTCTCACGCAACAAAATGCTATTACAGGAGCTGAATGAGGTATTGCTGTTACGACTAGTGTAACAACTTCTTCCCGTTGTTGTTGATGTTGTTTCAGCATCGCAATTCATAGGTTGTTTCAGCCACGTGAATTACGCTCTGACTATGTCGGAATTCTTGTGTAGGAGCGACGGTTATAGCTTTGTTGACCGCTGACTGTAACGACTTCCTTTGTGTTTCAGCATCGTCGGTGCTGGCGGTTTCCTCTGTGTTTCAGCATCTGCAACTCTGGACTGTGTAACAGCTCCGTGTTTCAGCATCTGCGACCTCGGACTGTATAGCAGCTCTGTGTTTCAGCATCTGTGACCTCGGACTATAAGGCAGCTCCGTGTTTCAGCATCAGTTCTTTGTTTCAGCAACAACGACCTTGGACAGTTCTGTGTTTCAGCAATAGGCCTCAAATGCTAATCTGCAGTTTTGAACACTTATACATTTCTAATCAATCGTCAAGTACGAGAGTGATGTAAAATATTATGCAAAACGGATTAAACGTATAGTAATGAGAAGGGACGTTGTATACCTTTGGAATGATCAGATAGAGTGATAGTATGAGTTTAAATATGGGTGATCAATAGTATAATAGTGGCAAAAAGTATAGGCAAAAAGGTACATTGTGTGGTCCTAACAATTGTGTGATCGCGATTTCACCCGTCGCAAATTCTTTGCACCGGGAAGTCCTGAATGTCGAGTCTCGACTCTCCGGGATCTTGTGCCACCTGTCCCTGTAGCGTTCAACGGATCCGATTATGTCGGGAAATCGCTAATTGCAATTTCAACAAATGTGAAACTCGTGCCTCCGTAAAACCCGATAAGCCGATTCCTAATGGCTCTCGGTTCCTCCTGCGTCTAAGGGTTAGATCCCTCTCGAACTTCCCCTAGATCTGACGGTCGGCGGGTTTTCGCAAATCTTTCCTGCGAGAACTGATCGTCGATTCCTCCTCCTTGGGTAATTTCTCCCGCTCTAAAACTCCGACCTGTTCGAACCTTTCCTTGAGCCGCTTCCTGTCCCTCCTCCGCTATGTCACGAAGGAACTAATTCTCCTGAGGTTGTCAGCTATGACTCCTTCAGAGACTTTGCGCACACTTCTCGTGCTCAATCTCGACAATTCTCAAAGTGTTGAGTCTTCCTGACCCTGCGCACTCGCCTGCAGTAGCAGTCCTAATTTCCTTCCGCTCAGAATCACAACTCTGAGTGTCCGTCTAGCCTGCGCACGCCTTGTATGGCTCTGGTGCCTGCTCTGCACTCCTGAGGACTTAAAACAAAAGTTTCCTCTACCTGAACCCTATAGTCACGCACTCCTTGTGGACAAATTCCACTGCTCTCCTTGCAGGAAATCTCTGGTTCAAGGTAGAGAAACAATTGAAACTAATTTCTTACTCTCACAGATTTCAATCCAACTATGAAATCACATACACAGCATATAAAAGCAAATGCATGACAGAAAACAAACATTCATGAGCATATAAACATAAATACACAGAGATTAACACAACCATGGAATTGAATCAAAGACTCTCTTCTATTAATTCAAAAACATATGTACATGGGTGTTCTACACAAATTCTCTGCTGCTCTTCTCTTGCTCCTGAATGCTACTTATTTCTGAATTCTTTTACAATGTACAAGTGAGGGTGTCTATATCCGTTTTCCCTCTTGGATTCTAAAGCTATCAAATCTACAATTAAATGTCTATCTACCTGCATTAAATCTATTAAATGCCTCAACTACTTAAGGACGTGAGCTATCCGCTCAAGGTCCATTTACATATACAAGTGCGCTTCATCAAATCAATACATTAATGTTTTGCGCAACAGTATCAAGGCGTTTTTCAAAAAGAAGTTTGTGCTGGCTTGTCCAGCTGTCTTCCGCTCGATGTGCTGGCTCGCTTGATGAGTGAGCGATGCTCCTGCATCATACTCCTCGGCTTGAAAGTTTTCATGGGCTCCTGTCCATGAGCTCCTGCACGGTCTGTCCATGTTTTTGGATAACTGCTTCTGTCTTCCAGCTAGCATCTTCCACTGGGTGATTCTTCCATTTCACCAGGTACTCGAAATACTATTTTTGCTTGGTCGTCTTTCCCACGCACTCATCCAGTATACATTCCATCTGTGGCTTCTCTGCTACTGGTAATTGCTTCTGCCACTGGATCACTGGTTCCTCGGTTCTAGTTTCTGCTCCTCCAGCCCTGTAGGTGTATAAATCTGAAACGTTAAATATCGGAGATATCCCGATGCCATCCGACAATTCAATCTCATATGCATTTTCTCCAAATGTCTTCAGGACTCTACATGGCCCGATCTTTTTCATCTTTAGCTTGTTATATGTTCCCCTTGGGAACCTTTCCTTCCTCAAGTGTGCTAGAACCAAATCACCAACTTCGAACTGAAGTTGTCTCTTCCACTGATCGGCTCTGCGCTTGTACTCCTGATTTGAGTCTTGCAATCGCTGCTTCACCTGACTATGAAGTTCCTGCATCGTCTCAGTGAATTCTTCTGCACTAGCACTGCTAGTCGCAGTCTGCTCTGAATCTTGCAATTCAGAAACTCCTCTCGGTTGTGTTCCATACACAATCTGAAATGGACTCTTGCCTGTACTTCGATTCACCAAATCATTGTACGCAAACTCTGCCTGTGGAAATATGTTGTCCCAGCTGCTATGGTGTTCTGTCACCAAGCTTCTCAATAGATCCCCTAGACTTCTGTTGACCACCTCGGTCTGTCCATCTGTCTGTGGATGGTAAGCCGAACTAAAAGCCAAATTAGTTCTCAGCTTCTTCCATAGCGTCCTCCAAAAATGACCTATGAATTTCGTATCCCTGTCCGAGACTATGCTTCTCGGTAATCCATGAAGTCTAACAACCTCTTTGAAAAACAAGTTTGCGATGTGGGTCGCATCGCTGGTCTTCTAGAATGGAATAAAATGTGCCATCTTAGAAAATCTATCCACCACCACAAAGATGGAATCAACCCCTCTTTGCTTCCTTGGCAATCCTAATACAAAATCCATGTTGATCGCCTCCCATGGCCTCTCGGGTATGGGTAATGGCTGATAAAACCATGCATTCTGCTTCTGGCCCTTCGAATGCTGACAAATTCGACATCGGTAAACATACCTTTTGACATATGCTCGCATCCCTGGCCAAAAATATGATTCACTCAACTTTGCGAATGTTTTTTCGTGGCCAAAATGCCCTGCTAATCCTCCACTGTGTTTTTCCTTCACCAAATTCTCCCTCATGGAGCAATTTGGAATGCACAGCTGATTGCCTCTGAACAACAATCCTTCCTGGATCATGAAATCTATCCATGGGCTCTGATCTCTGAGAACTAGATTCTCAGCTGCCTCGTATGCCTCTCCAAAATCTGCATCACCTGCATACACGTCTTTAAGATTTTCAAAACCCAATGTTTTGATTCGGAACTCCTACAGCAACAAACATTTCCTGCTCAAAGCATCAGCCACTTTGTTAGCAGTTCCTGAGATATGTTTAATCATGAACGTGAAATTCTGCATGTACTCTACCCATTTTGCATGCTTCTGGTTCAACTTCTCCTGTTGACTCACAAACTGCAATGCATGGTTATCACTGTACAGAACAAATTCCTTGGGTATTAAGTAATGCCTCCACTTCTTTAATGCATGTATGATGGCATAAAACTCTTTATCGTACGTGGAGTATTTTAGCTTTGTGTCATCCAGCTTCTCGCTGAAATATGTGACTGGCCTGTCATCCTGACTTAAGACCGCTCCTATGGCATATCCGCTTGCATCACATTTCACTTGAAATGTCTTCTTGAAGTCCGGCAACACCAGCACTGGTTGTTCGGTAATCTTCCGCTTCAATAGGTTGAAGCTTTCCTCAGCCTCTGCTGTCCAGTGAAAAGTCTTATGCCGCTTCTTCACCATGTCCATCATCGTTGCACTAATCCCACTGAAATTTATGATGAATTTTCGGTAGAAACTAGCCAAACAATGGAAACTCACCTCGAAAACATTTCTCGGTGATGGCCAATTCTTGATCACGTCCACCTTTTCCAGATCCATTTTTAACTCATTCGCTGAGATAACAAAACCCAAATAAATAATCTCTGTCTTCATGAATGAGGACTTCTTCATGTTGATCAACAGTTTCTCTTGCTGTAGTTTCCTCATCACAATGGCCAAATGTTTCAAATGTTCAGCTTTTGTCTTGCTGAAAATCAGTATATCGTCTAGATATACGATGACAAACTTTCCGATGAATTCCCTCAGGACTTCATTCATTAGCCTCATGAATGTGCTCGGCACGTTTGTCAAACCAAATGGCATGACCAACCATTCATACAAACCTTCATTTGTCTTGAATGTTGTCTTCCATTCATCACCTTCTCTCATGCGAATCTGGTGATATCCGCTTTTCAGATCAATCTTCGAAAAATAATTCGCCCCACTCAGGCAATCCATCAGATCATCCATTCTCAGTAGTGGAAATCTGTACCTGATGGTAATTTTGTTGATCGCTTTGGAGTCTATACACATTCTCCATCCTCCATCCTTCTTCGGACTTAGTACTGTTGGAACAGCACACAGACTCAAACTCTCCCTGACCAATCCTTTATCCAGCAGCTCCTATACCTGCCTCTTGACCTCCTCATTCTCCTGTGGCGTCAATCGGTATGCAACCTTATTAGGCAAATTGGCTCCTGGTATGAGGTCAATATGGTGACTCACACTTCTCATCGGTGGCAACGAACGAGGTAATTTTTCCACGATGATATCAACGAACTCATCCAGCAGTTCCTGAATCTCTTCTGGTAGGTCATCCACTCTTGTGCTAGTCAGGACAATTCTCGGTTTCCTAATCACAAAGAATTGTGGATCTTCCTTCTTCTCCATCTCTGTGAGAAGTTCTTTTCCACTCATGAGAAGTATGGTGTTGCTTACTTCCGGTTTCACTTCCTTATCCTTTATCAGAAGCAACTTATGGGTTCTCCCATTCTTCTCCAATGTATATGTGTTCATCCTTCTGTCATGAACAACATTCCGGTCATACTGCCATGGTCTACCCAGCAATACATGACAAACATCCATTGGAATGACATCACACAGAATCTGATCATTATAATTCCCAATTTTAAACTCGACTAAACATTGTTTAGTGACACTTACCTGATGTCCTTTTTGTAGCCATGATACTTTATATGGACTCGGGTGCTTAGTTGTCTTCAGCTCCAATTTTTCCACCATCTCAGTTGAAACGAGATTGTCGGTGCTTCCACTGTCTACAATGACCTTGCATTTCCTGTCCTTGGCTATGCAAGCTGTCCTGAACAGTCTGCTCCTCTGCACTGAGCTTTCCATCCCTTTCTCAGGTGTCAAAAGAACCTTATGCATTCCAAGCAACCTTCCGCTGTCTGCATCTTCGTTCTCATCATTACGCCTCTGCGCCTCAGTGACGTGAGCTTCCCCTGCGTCCTTCTTCTTCTCTAGACACTCAAATGATTTGTGCCCATTTTTCCCACATGTAAAACATGTGATCACTCCTCCTCTTCCTCTACCTCGACCTCTAGTACAAGGAAGTGTGTTTGCATCAGCATACTCTCCTCATTGATATTTCTACTGTCCTCTCGACTCAACATATGGCTGCCTCTGCTGTGAGGTTCCGCCTCTTTCAAATTTACCCTGAGGTTTCTTCCATTCCTCCTTGGGCTTCTGGGTTCTTTCTTGGTCAATTGCTTTGCCTCTGGGATGACTTCTGCCTCGCCCTCGCTGTCCTTGCTTTCGGCTCAGCTTCTCTTCGGCTTTCAGAGCCATCTGGTACGCATCCTCAACCGTTCGGATGGTTACCATGCTCAATTCATCCTGAATGTTGTATCTCAAACCATTCAGATACCTCGCTACCTTCTCATCATCGCTCTCCCAATGACCTGCTCTGATATTGAGCTTATAAAATTCTTTGGTGTATTCCTTCACCGTCATCAGCTTCTGTCTCAGGTTCTGCATTCACCTGAACAAAGTGATCTGGTAATCCCTCGGGATGAATTTCGCCTTCATCTTAGCGATCATCCTGTCCCAGCTTTTAATCTTCTGTTTTCGTTTGGAACGTATATCTGCCTGTAGCTCGTCCCACCATAATGCTGCATGTCCTTTTAATTTAGTAACAGCATGCCTTACCTTCTTATCCTCTTCGATATCCTCATAATCGAAGTAGGTGTCAAGAGTTTGGATCCAGTCCAGTAACTCTTCTGCATCCAGGCTTCCTTCATGAGCTGGAATGTCCATTTTGGTCTTGGAACTCATCCTAGAAATGGCTTTGATCAACCGCTCGGTTGATGCGTCCTCTGATGTGACTTCTTCTGCATGTCCAGCTTCTTCTTCAACCTCAGAATCACTAATATACCCTGCACCAGCTCCGCGTCTTTGTGCAGTCTCCATCTCCTCAAGCCTTGCTCGGAGATCTCTCATTTGGCGCTCCATTTCTGGATTTCCTACCGACCTGCCTCTTCTTCTCACCTCCCTGTCTTCTGGGTCTGGTGATTGTCTCTCCCTTCTGGGAGGCATGATGTCTCCTCTTCTCCTTCTCTACTACAGAAAGCAAAGAAATCCTCGCTCTAATACCACTTGACGCAACCTTCCCCACTCCCCGGAGAACGATCTCTCTCACCAGGACCTTCTCCAAATCTTTGGCCCGAAGAGTGTCAATGCTCCTCTAATTCCCCTGTTGAGAATTCTTCACCCACAGTATTTTCCAATGATCTCCCTGAACAGTCGGGAAATTGGAATAAGAGATATCGCGAATTCTATGCTCGCGTGCCTTATGCCTCATGAGTCCCGAACCCCGATGTAGGTCAAAGAGTCAACGCTTCCATTCCTATCGGGGATTTCCCTATCGGGAAATCGGCACATGCAATTTCGCGGTTCGCTTACTCCATAAATCTCCGAACCCCGAACTCTGATGGCACGTGCACTATCTCCTTGCCATTTCACCTCTACTCTCCGTGCTATCTGGAATCGCGTGATCGCGATTTCACCCGTCGCAAATTCTTTGCACCGGGAAGTCCCGAATGTTGAGTCCCGACTCTCCGGGATCTTGTGCCACCTGTCCCTATAGCGTTCAACGACTTCGATTATGCCGGGAAATCGCTAATTGCGATTTCAACAAATGTGAAACTCATGCGTCCGTAAAACCCGATAAGCCGATTCCTAATGGCTCTCGGGTCCTCCTGCGTCTAAGGGTTAGATCCCTCTCGAACTTCCCCTAGATCTGACTGTCGGCGGGTTTTCGCAAATCTTTCCTGCGAGAACTGACCGTTGATTCCTCCTCCTTGGGGAATTTCTCCCGCTCTAAAACTCCGACCTGTTCGAACCTTTCCTTGAGCCTCTTCCTGGCCCTCCTCCGCTATGTCATGAAGGAACTAATTCTCCTGAGGTTGTCATCTCTGACTCCTTCAGAGACTTTGCGCACACTTCTCGTGCTCAATCTCGACAATTCTCAAAGTGTTGAGTCTTCCTGACCCTGCGCACTCACCTGCAACAACAGTCCTAATTTCCTTCCTCTCAGAATCCAACTCTGAGTGTCCGTCTAGCGTGCGCACGCCTTGCACGGCTCTGGTGCCTGCTCTGCACTCATGAGGGCTTAGAACAAAAGTTTCCTCTACCTGAACCCTGCAGTCATGCACTCCTTGCAGACAAATTCCACTGCTCTCCTTGCAGGAATTCTCTGGTTCAAGGTAGAGAAACAATTGAAACTAATTTCTTACTCTCACAGATTTCAATCCAACTATGAAATCACATACACAACATATAAAAGCAAATGCATGACAGAAAACAAACATTCATGAGCATATAAACATAAATACACAGAGATTAACACAACCATGGAATTGAATCAAAGACTCTCTTCTATTAATTCAAAAACATATGTACATGGGTGTTCTACACAAATTCTCTGCTGCTCTTCTCTTGCTCCTGAATGTTGCTTATTTCTGAATTCTGTTACAATGTACAAGTGAGGGTGTCTATATCCGTTTTCCCTCTTGGATTCTAAAGCTATCAAATCTACAATTAAATTTCTATCTACCTGCATTAAATCTATTAAATGCCTCAACTACTTAAGGACGTGAGCTATCCGCTCAAGGTCCATTTACATATACAAGTGTGCATCATCAAATCAATACATTAATGTTTTGCGCAACAGTATCAAGGCGTTTTTCAAAAAGAAGTTTGTACTGGCTTGTCCAGCTGTCTTCCGCTCGATGTGTTGGCTCGCTTGATGAGTGAGCGATGCTCCTGCATCACATTTTGAAATGATCAATGTCATCAAAGGAAGCTTTCAAACCAATAATTTAACTGATATCATGAATCCTATTATGATGTGTTCCCCATTGATATATCCATTTCATCAAATTCATAGTTTGCATCCTAATTTTTATGACAGGATCTTAGATTGGCTTGAAGATTCTTATATGAAAAATCTTCATAATAAAGATAAAGTTGTTCTTGCTTTGTTTTTACCTAAATATCTAGGAAGTAAGCATAACATGATTCTCTTAGATCCTTCATGTGAAGAAATTGATGAACACTTGGAGAATTGTTAGGAGGATGGGGCACTTTGACCTTGGTTGATGGTTATGTCAGGTCCCTATAATAATGACAAGTTTTCCAAACTTACTTACACTCTTCCATGCCATTATGACCCATATCATGACAAGATTGCAGAATGGTTGGAGGATTCGTACATCAAGAAGTTTCAAAAGAATGGTAAGGTCATGCTTGTTTTGTTTTTAAATGAATATATAGGAGGTAAGTAGGACATATTTCTTTATCATCTACAAATACTACATTCTTTTATTCTGATTTTCAATTTTCTATGTCGTGCAGGATTGAACATGCTCTTGTGGTTGCATTGGAAATACGATTTTACTTAGCGTTTTCGTCTATTTAGTAGTTTAGAGTAGGTTTCCTTTAGTTTTATTTATCAATATTTATTTGTGTAATAATGCAGTTATGAACACAAGTGGGTACACCAAGAGAACCATAATATGAATGTTGTCAGGGAAGTCCACTTTAAATCTTTTTCTCTCTGCTTTTCATTGAATATTTCTTTTCGAAAACATAGTATCATCATGAAAATTTTAAATGGAAATTAAAGAGATAAGTAAATTTGAAGTATCAATTCAACCCTAACCCAAGGTGCCACGAGTAGGACTGCACTCATCTTAATAAGGATTTTTCTATTTTCTTTTAGTCTCTTTTATTTTGAATAATAATGCTTGGTTAAAGTAGCATCTCATGCATCACTATATTAAGAAAAGAACTTGCTCACACATGATATTTTATACAATTTAGTTCTTCCTTTATTTTACATTGAGATGCTAGTGGATCCAAAAGCTCAAGTTTATCTTTGGCCAAAATCGTTTCTTGAAAAGTTTTCTGATGCAGACCCCCGGCCCTCAGGCCGCGATTCGCTCAACGGATTGTTCAAAAACCTTCCCGAACCGAAGCGGCTCTTTTGGATTTCAATCGGTATCCAAACATTTGATCCATAGGTTCTCCTTCTTTCCACGGCCTCTGTACATGATCGTTCCCCTTTTCACGACATGAATTATATGTTTCGGGTTTCGGAACTTTCCGTGTCCTGTTGTGGAGAGTCCTTGACCCTTCGACCTCCGATCTCTGAAATGTCAATTTGTCAAAATGGATTTAACAAAAATTAACACCCCCCTAGGGATATATCCCTAGTATGTGTGACCGCTCCTTCTATGACCACAGTCATATTTCAAGGTTTATAGATATAAGAGTCTGACCTCCCATCCTCTGGACTCCCGAAAACCTGATTTCCGAAAAACCGAATTTAACTCTGTCCTGGCTTCCGGTTCTCCCTTCGTGATTTCAGTCTTTCCGTTGCTGAAAGACTCGGTCCTCTACTCCACAGGATCCCTGAAATACCGAAACCTGGTATTCCAAAATGCTTCTCCCGGGCTCTTCTCCTTTCGTGCTTTCAGATTTCAATCCCCAAAGTTCTCTGAACCTCTTGTCTTCGGAACTCCTGAAGTTCAGAACTCCGATACGCCGAAATGATGCCTCCTGCAAATCCTTCCGAACTTTCTCATTTCGGTTCTCTTGTAGCAAGGTTCTCCTCTACCCCTGTTCTTTCCTGAACTTGGAAGAATTCTCCAAGTGTCCAAAGGCCTCGACCTTTTCTCTTTCCCTATGCGAACTCTACAACTTTGAGTCTCACCCACGTTCTTAATGACGTTGTTCCTCCTGAGCTCTTTGGATTCTAAACTCTCCCCTGCCTCTGCGATCTTTGCAGCTATGACCTGTGCATAAAGGCACTTTTCCTCCTGAGCTTCTCCCTTCGAGTCCTCAAGGGATTCTTTGACTTCTACACTCCTTCCAGAGTCTTTGCACTCACAAAGGTGCTATCTCTTCTGAGCTTTCCTATAGCTTTGAACTCTAAGTAATTAACCCTTTTTTTCTTCTCCTTCAGATAGAGAATCTGATATCCTCCTGACACTTCTTTGCTCAAGCAACTTCTTTCTGAGTCTGCAGGGTGTTCAGCAACCCTGTGAAGATCTTTCTTTGGACTCTTCTTTGTCTTTGAACTCAAAGAGTTATTTCTTGTGCTCTCTGTCTGCACACTAACTCAATGCCCTCATGGCAGAGTGTCCAGAATATTTAGTGATTATGTTTCTCTATGAACTCTTAGCAGAGCTCCTCCTCAGCACCCTGTGCCTGTACTCAATGCCCTCCTGGCAGAGCTCTATATAATCCTTAGTGATTCTATCTTCCTCCTGAGCTCAATAGAGTTCCTCTGTGCACTCTATGCACCTACTCGATGCCCTCTTGGAAGAGCTCTATAGAAATCCTCAGAGATTTTTTCTTCTACTGTGTCCTCCTCTACACAGCCTCACCTCCAAGGTATTCAGAAACCTTGTGAAGATCCTCCTCTAAGTCAATGATTTCAGTGAGTATACCCTTCTAGCATGTCTTTGTCCAAATTCTGTAGAATTGGAATTGCAGTCTATGCACTGGCCATCAGAACCTGCAGTGTTCTATCACTCCCTCTTCACATGAAGCCTCAAAGAACTCCAAACCTGAAATCAAAGAACCCAATAGATAGTAGAACCTATCTATCCCTGCAAATGCATACCTAACATACATCTACAACATATCCTCAATACACACATGAAGACATTCATCATACCCAAATAACATGCAGGAAAAACTGTTCTGATTGTATTAATCTGAAAATTATTCTTTACAATATGTTTGAGCTCGGACTGCAACAGAGTCTCGCTCTCCTTCCTTCTATGCTCTCTACTTCTATGCACACTCATGCACTCACCAAAAAAAAAAAACTCCCTTCTAAACAGATACAAAGATCTCTTTACATGAGGGGGCTCTTCGAGCTCTTCCCTCCAAAGCTACCTACCCTATTCAATTTACATCAAACTTACATTGAATGGACTATCTAGTCCAGATCGGATCTAGATCTCAGCCTTACAACCATTAAGGCTATTTACATCAACGCATGCGCAAAGGCGTGGCTTTTTTGGCTCTAACAACCTTACAAACATTAAATGTGCTTGATTCAAATTCAAAATTTGAATATGAGATGGCTGCACCTCTCTTCATCATTGAATGTGTGCGTTGAGTGGGCTGGCCGGCTAGCACATGGCTGGCATGGAGACATTCTCCTGCATCATTTTCTTTTGTTGTTTTGATTTTGTTAACTTCTAATTTTGAACCCCATTAATAAAATTTGATTTGGTTTGTTGTGTGTTGTGTGTTTTTTGTTTTTTTTATTTCTTTGAATGAGTTTCCTTCTTATCTGTCTTTTTGAATCAATATATTTCTGATCAAAGAGTTATTGTCGAAGGAAGCATTTATTTTAAGACTTGTGTTTTTAAAGCAAATTGAAATAAGTTCAAAGAGGTCCTAATATTAAGATATAGCTCAGACAATTGATTTTTAAATCAATTGTCACTTTCATTTTGTCCTCAAATTGTCTTTGTCAGAGTATTACACCAGAGATATGGTTTACCTCTTTGAGAATTATGATGATCTTTAAACTTTTTACGGCGTCCATATTCTTAAGGAATCACTTTTAAGTGCTTCCCCATTCTCTAGATGATTTCTTAAATGAAATCTAAAATCTCTAAACCATCATAAAACTTCCAATTTTGAAAGCAAATAAATAACATGATCAACTATTCACCTGTATTGCAATTAACCTCCAGTATCACCCCGCTCTCTTTGTCATCAAGAAATCTATAATTGTATTACTATTTAAAAGTGGCATAAGAGGGTTGAAAGCACTTATGTGTGGGAAGTGTGTGTAAACCCGTCGGGGTACTGAACAGACTCGCTGGCAGTGGGTAAATGCACACATGATACCAAGACAACTTCGTCGGGGTACTGAACAGACCTGCTGGCAATGAAGCAATGTTGGGTCGAGAGGTAGTAGGTATATGTTTTTAAATTAACTTTTATGGAAGTATACATCACGTGGATACAACTATTGGATGGGATTAAACAATTTGAGTGGGTTAAATGACATCCCTGTCGAGGCTATGGACGTCTACTGGCAGCAGTGGCTCTGTCAACAGTATTGAAGTTATTTTATAAACATCGTGACTCTTTGATTAAGACATGATTTCAGGTCATAATCTTCCGCAAAGAAAATTCTATTGTCTGGTTATATCATTGATCTTATCCTAATACTATATGGTCTTAGAGTGAATTTATTTTAGGGAGCTTAAATCCATTTATCAGTCTTATTCTTTTCTTCCTGAGATGAAATATTACCAGATTAGAGATAAATGCTTCACCCAGTAAGTCGCCATTTTTTGGGCCCCAACAACTCCCCCTAAATTTTTACAAAATTTAAAGGGCCCCCATTAGAATCTTGATAATTATGATGAGCTATAGAATCAACATTTTCAAATAGTTCCATACCTTGGCTTGCTTTGAGACAAACTTAAGACATTCACTATAGTATGAGACATTCATTACAAGAGTATATGCTAAAATTTAGAAACAAGCATAAAAATCTCAATTTAAACAAAAACATTATTTTTTATCAATTGTTTACTTTCGTTTAAATTATGATTATGTGTTCTCTCTTTTGCTCATTAGAAAGTTTGACTACTTTGAATAATGGGTTCAATACTTCATCAAATAATATCTTGGTTGGTTTCTCATTTTCATGAAATCATTTGATGATATTAATTAATTAAATTATTTTTTCATTTTGCATCTCATTTCAAAATAATAATAATAAAAAAATTATCTATCATTTGTTTGATTTTGTAAAAAAGAAAAGTTAATATGTTTCTCTTCTCCACTAACTTGAAGCTTCTAGAATTTTAAGATCATATTTGAAAGAAAATTATAAACAATGTTTGTTTAGAAGTTACAGTTAGTTTAAATTCATTTTTTATTTTTCTAGATTTTGTTTTATTCACAATTTTTAGGTTATTAATTTAGGTTTCTCTTTGCTTCACAGGTTTCTATTATCAAATATTTGATACGGATCTGAATATGGCTTGGTTTTATTATCCAAATACGTTCAAGATAATTCATCCAGAAATAATTTTGGATTGCTACAAATAATTTTATGAGCAACAACAGATAAAATTTGGAAAGGCGTCAAGATCAGATAGGCTATTTTTCAGAACTGATTACAGCAAAACCGTGAAGCATTTGAAGAAACGGTTGAAAACCCAGAACCCAAATGGACCCATTTACATAACGTGTAGAGAATTTCCCAAAAACATGCACGATTTGAGAGGTATTGATGTCTTTTTACGAGATAAATTTCAGGTAGTGAAAATTAATAGTGGCGCTCAAACTGTTCATTCATTGTATAAATATATGAGAAAGTTCAGAGCCATAGGGGATCCGAAGAATTGGAGAGGAGAATTTTAATCCTTTCTCTTTTGTATATTATTGATTTTGTAAACTTTTTATTTCTTTTCAAATGGAGTAATGGATGGCTGGAATCTTTGGGAGAATCGATGAGTATTTTCAAAGAAGAATATGGAATTCCAGGTTTCTTAATGGATTTTGTCCTGTGAGTAAAATGGTTTTATTTTCATTATAATATCTTCATATTCTTTGAATAATTGATTATGCATTGATTTAAATAGCTTTAGTCTTTTTTATCAATACATGGTTAATTATTATCATTCATGTATTAATTTTTCCAATCTTTAAAGTCTATTATCCAAAAAACTTCTTCCAGAACTACAGAATGGACAAGTGATTCCAAAAACTTAAAAGAACGGAATATATGCATTTTGGCTTTAGCCTTTTGTTTATAATGTTGTTATTTATGTTTTTTTAATTATGTTACATGTGCAGGTCTAATATCTTTAGATTAAATGATCTGTGATGTGTAGGAGGTTTTATTTATAAATACCATCTATCATTTGCTTCATCAAAATACAAATGTTGTGATTATATCTTCGATTTAAATAATGGGATTTATCTTTGAGTTTTAAATTGAATGATAAAATGAATAGATTGCTTCTAGATTTATCTTGTTGTAGTCATGTATAATTATGAGATCACAGGTTTATGTTTTTTTTTCCTTTTCTGTCATTAAAACCTAAGCTGCCAATACATGTTTTGAATTTATTTAGAACAGTCATCAGGTTCATTGCAGATTTCTCTCTTGGACATGGCAGTTGGATGTTCACCACTCATGCAGATGCTTGGATACACTTCACTAATTCATTGACAGGATAACTTCTTTGTATTTTTTTGTCATTACATATCATTGAAACTAGAATGTATGGTTCAACTTTGACTATCCACATGTTCATGTTTCATTAACTTTTTTTTGAAAGATTCTTTAAATTTATAAAAGAAAAACAATAAATATTTTTATGTGCTTTCTTTATCTGCTTCCTAGAAGCAATCATTTTTGACATCGATTTTCATAATTTTCGATTAAAACTTGCAGCTTGTAAATCATGTAAATAAACGAGACTTGTATACCTTCTGCTTAAATACAACTACTACAGTTACATTAGAACATATGTACATATATATATAGTGTTTAGTAATTAGTTAGTTATTTCTCTCTTTTATTTGTTTCTTTTAGTATTATTAGATTGGCTAACGGAGCCATTAAACCCGTCAGAACGAGTTACACCAAACAGCTTGGGTTATTTAAACAACCCAGGATCGAACTCGCTCTTCCAGTTGACGGACGGTCAATTTCGCCCGTCAACGGGCTGTAAGGTAGACTTCAACGGGATGTCATCATGATTAAATAACCTTTATAAGGGGATCAAACCCTTAGGTATCTGATTATTTTTTAAAAAAAGCATCCGGTGGTTAGCGATTTTATCTTGAAACTCTTGGGGGTCTTCTCCTTCCTTCATGATCCAAATAGGGTCATTTTGCTTTTCTTGGTCGGCATGCGTTTCGGCAAAGTCATCTACTGTCTCTAAAAATTTCTGGAGTTGTTCATTATCCTCAAAAACCTTCCAATGTTGTATGTTATTCAGTATGGAAGGCCTATGTCTCATTAGTATATGGTATGTTAATTTAAAAGCAATGGGAGGTGTGAACGTCGAAGATGCTTTGGCTAATGCATCCACCTATTGATTTTCTGCTCTTGGAATATAATGAACATTAACAGAGGAGATTTGTTTTTCGATCAGATCCCAAAAACAGTTCCGATAAGACCTTAACCTAAGATGTTTGGCCTAGTATTGACGATTTACTTGTTTTATGATTAACTCTGCATCGCCAATAACTTCCAAGTTTTTAATTTTCATTCTCCTGGCATCTTCCAATCCTAACACTAGGGATTCATAGTCGCATACATTTTTAGTGTGGTCAATGTTCCACTGTAATCTATAAGAGAAAGGGATAACAAATTTGTCACCAGGTGCCACAAAAAGAACCCCATCTCTGGCCCCAAAATAAGATGAGCACCATCAAAAAACATCTTCCAAACACCAGTGCTATATACATCCTGTTTTATTTTCTCTTTTTCTTTTTTATTTTCTATACAACTTTCCTCTATACATACATCAATATCGTCATCGATAGATAAAATACAATTGCCTAGATCTTGATTAGAAATATAAACAGGGTAGTTGTTTTGGTTATGTGGGTCACTTACCATGAATGCTAACCTGGTTTCTATATACAAACATGTGAACTATCTTCCAAAGACCGAGATCGTGGCATATGTCATGTCGAGTTGGAGGGATCCTCCAAGTTTAGTACCCCAAGACTTAGATAAGAGCATATCGTACTTCGGGGGTATATCAATGATGACCACATCCATTAGAATGCCTTTCGCATGAATCTGTGCAAGATTAATGACTAAATATTTTATCATGCCTATACACCTAACTTTTCTTGAATCGAATGAATATAAATCTCCATAAGGCCTGGTGATTTCAAGACCAAGTCTATTCATAATGGCTTTAGGCATTACATTGTGAGAGGCTCCAGAATCTAACATGCAATTATGGAGCAGGTGATCATGCATAGTCAGAGTGATATAGAAAGGGGAAATGATGTCTTTGGCACCTTCAAAATGTGGGCCAAAAATTATGTTAGGCTTGTCATCTTCTAAATTTATAGCATCGGCCTGACTTTCATTTTTTGAAAAACTGATTAATTTGGTGATTTGTTTCCTGTAAATTGGATTTTTTGTCAGTTCGACAAGAGGTATAGGGATTTTGATTTTATTAGTTTCATTTTCTAGATTAAAACTTCCTATCATTTTGTCGATCTCTATGGTTTGGGTTTCTAACCCCTTCTTTTCAGCTTTCCTTTGTTGTGAGGTTTTAGTTTCAATTAGAGGGACCTCCGTTTTCTGCGCATTGACGACTCATGTTTCTGCTGACTTTGTCTTGGTAGGTTGTGTTTCATCGGTCTTAGTTCTTATAATCTATTTTTCAACGTTTTTTTAAAATGACTCGTCTGTTTCACCACTCGTAAAAATCTTTTTCACTGGGGGAGTTGCGAGGCTCTTGTTTCTAGGCCTCAGATTGTACTTTTGGTGGAGTTCGGCCATTATATAGTCTGCAATTCCCTGATAGGTTGAATCTTCAATAATACCGTTGTTTTTGTTATTTTCGGATCTATCTCTTTTAGTTGTGTATCTTTCATAATCGCGCCTTGTTAAAAAGTTTGTAGGCAGTCATTGCCAAGATTATTAATGTCTTCTTCTAGTTCTTCAAAATCATCCACATCTTCTCCTCCTATAAAGTTTTCTCTTTTAAAGGGGGTTTGGATTTTTTGATCCTCATTCTTAATCTATCTTGGTGGATTTTGAGGGTTAGGATTCCTTCTGAAATCCTTTCTGGGAAAATGCTCATTCTTCACTTGATCTAGTTCCATTCTTGAGATATTATTTGACAACTCCTTGATTATTCTCTCCATGTCATCCATTTTGTCTTCCAAAGATCTTCTTGATATAGACGTTCCCCCTTGATCTCTATATCTTCTGGTTTCTTTGTTTCCAGTTTCAAATTTGGTTTTCAACTTTCCCGATGCCATCATGTTTGACTCAATTTCTAAGGCATCGTCTTGCATCTTGGTGAGGTCTATTGATCTCCTATCCCTCAATAACAGGGTGAAATCAGGGTCGAAATATCCAATGAAGGTTGTGGGTTGGGAGGGTTTGACCTCGGCTGGAATCTTATTATATAATTTATTGAGCCTCTGGGTGAACTCGAGGACTGATTCAAAATGTTTCTTTCTTAGAGCCCCAAATTTAGTTAGATAATAGAGATGGTCTTTCCTTTCCCCCCACTATCTAATAAAAGCATTTTTGAGTTCCCCATATGACAGTATAGAACCTGCTACTAGACCTTGAAACCAGGTTCTTATCTGACCTTCAAAAGTCTAAACCAATATTCTGGAGTAGACATCTTCATGTTCGAGTCCAAGGATATCGATGAATTGTTCAAAGAAATTGATGTGTTCGGCTACAGTCAAATCACCCTCTCCTCTGAATTTCAGAAGATTCTTCATGTAGCTTTCAGGTAAGTCATGGAGGGGGACTAGGAGGACCAAAGGAGAATATCTAGAAACCACCTTTGCAAAGATTTAAGGGGGTGGTACTTGGCCGACTGCTCCTCCTCCTCCAACCCCACCTCCAGCAGCACCTCCTCTGACCACAACCATCGATGATTTGGAGGTTGTGTCTTGGAGATTATGAGGAAGGGTTTCAATAAATTGGCTATCAAGGGACAGGAAAGTTGAGGAAAGGGAACTGGGGAAAAGTGGACTAGTTTCTTTACACTCACAGGGTGAACATAAAGGAGTCGTCTCGAGGAAAATAAGATGATCGTAGGAATTCTGAGAGATGGGAAAATGAAATTCGTGAAGTGAATAAGTGTCAATCGAAGTGGGAAGTGATGCATATATTTTACCTCTATTGGTAAAAGAAATGGTTGGGAAAATATCAGTTTTAAAATCAGGCGAGACCAAACCAGGCTCAAGGGTTGCAATCTTATTGGTAGGTAATCCCCCACAAGGAGGTGGGGTATTCGATCCTTCAAAAATACCTCTAGTGTTCGACTTTGTAATTTTAGGTTGATAAAACTTATTTGTTGGTGATAGATTTTGTTTAAGATATCCTCTTGATTTAAAAAAAAATTCTGGATCGGGAACAAGCGAACCCTGTTTGTCGTCTGGGTTTTTCCTGGTATTCTTTCAGTTAAAAGCTAGTTTATTTATCATGGAGTCACCAAGTGAAATATGAAGGTAGTCTTATAAGGTTTTCAATCTTTGTTCACTATCAAAGAGAGAAAGTGTCGATGTCGTTCTTCCTAGGGAAAAAGCTTTGTTTCTTGGGTTCCCGACAACGGCACCAAAAATATGTTGTTCCTGAGTTTATACTTTAAGGCTCTAAATTATATCGTCAAGGCATTCGAAAAGATAGAGAAAGATAAGGATAGGAAAATCAGTTATACAAAAAAGGGCTATGGCAGGTTTCTTAATTGTCTCTGTCTAGCTTCCCAGTTTTCTTGGATACTGATATCTCTTTCAATTATAGCCCATGAACGTTCTAACTCAACTTGGTTATTTGCTGTCAGTAAGATGGTGTTAAACAAAATTAAGGAAATTCTCGTTTGATCTGGTAATCCAGGCTCGATATTGGGTTGTCTTGTAATTGGAACAGTCATGAAGGATAAAGATTGAAAGGATAAATTCTCGTGTTTTCTTTTAAGGGTTCTCTATTTCTGCTTCAAAACATATAATAAGAACTCAAAAACTTTGAACTAATAATATGACGAAACTAAAGGCCATTTATGGTATCTATGTTAAATTTTGAAAAGGGAATATGCATGAAATGAAAAGAAACCATAAAGCTGCCGAACAAGGTGAGGCATCAATTAAAGAGGAATCTCACTTTGTGACAGAAGAAGAAAATAGTTAGAAAAATATCTTAATGAAGCATATGATATTGAAATCTAAAATATTTACAGGTCTTGTATCTACAGATAGTCGATACAGAGGAAAAGTCGTAAATGATTAAATTGCAAGAATAATTAATCACCATAGTAGAGGTTGTACTAAATTGTAGTTAAGCGTTCATCAAAGAGATATATGAAAAATATGAAACAACAGAGAACCACATAACTCAAACTTGACCAGATCTAGAATCTTCAATCTGTATTTGTATTAATTCAAAAATATCTTCAAATTCTTACTTACAATGCGCCTAGAAAAATCCTCTTTTTAGTCTCCTGAAATTATACTTATACCATATCACCCCTATGTTGATGGTTGGTGATTTGCTAACTCCTAGGGGAAAGCAGTTACAAAAATGAAAACCTCAAATGTTTGCATGATTATCTTTTATTCTTCTATTGTTGTATAATATAAGTTTTCAAAATGATACTTCATTGTTTTATTGAAGTGTCTCCTTCTTTCAACCCAATACATTCAATACATTTTTCAAGAAAATGTACAAAATTTCTGGGAGGCTCTGGAAAATCCTTTGCTTCAAATAGATAAAATTTTCTCTGAATTTTTGGAAGCCAGTTTTCAATCCCCTTACCAACAAACTTAATTGATTGAACTTTTAAGTTTGGCTTCACCAGCCACCTATCTATTAGGGTAACATCCATTTCCTTTAACCATGAAATTTCCATCTGAATTTCATTCAAACCCTCTTTGAAATTCAATTGGTGTTGTACAATGTTTAGCTGTCCTAATTGCCCAGTGCAATTGTCTCTTCCAATACCTAATGATCCCTTGTCCAACAAATCAAATATTTCTTCGGAATCTTCTTTTATTTCTTTACCTATTTTCTTGTTTTTTGCTATGTTGGTTTCCCACACTTTGAGCATGATATTGCCTCTGATATGCTCTGTGATAGAAAGATTTGGAATTTTCGATACTTCTTTGTTTTCTAAACATACAACTGCCTTTTGGAAAGTGGCCCTTGTTGCTTTAGCTTCTTTTTCTTTAAAAATAATATTATCAAGAGCAGTGCTTACTTCTTGAAAACAATTTTTAATAATCTCTACTTGGGAGATTACTCTTTGTTTCTCGGCTTCTATCTTTGTATGTACTTCCAGTGACTGGTCCTAAAAAAAATTCAAATCTATAACCTAGCCTTTCATTGAATTCACTTTAGCATGTAGTTGTCTTACTGATTCTTCTTGCTGAATAACATGTATTTGGATAGTCTGCATCTTCTTGTTCATATCGTCTAGAATTGACTTAAGTGATTGAATTTCTTGCTTGTTGGCAGCGTTGGCCTACTGTAGACCTGTATTTATTTCTTCTTTGATATTTTTCTCAGTATCTTTTAGTTGGTTTTGCAACTGGACTATCCTGTGGTTACTCTATTTTAACCTTGTTCTCATATTGTCAACGATGAATAGATTTGATGTTTCCAGAGCTCCCATGGATCCCTCTACCTCTGTAGTGAAATGCCCCTCTTCCAAGTTTTTCCCATCTACCAACACCCTTTGTTTCTTTACCATACCACCTTCTCTCATATACATCTCCTGCTTTAATACAACCTTCCTATTTTTACTGAAGAAGTAATCAAAGGGAGGTATTTCTTCTCTAGAGATAGGGTCGAGGTCACTAGCATATATGAATCCTATCTAAGGGAGCCGAAAAGTAGACTGTAAAGGGGTCAAGGAAGTGATGGGATTACCCAACTTTGTGGATTTCATTTCCCCTGTTGTCTTGGGGGTATCAACATGAATAGTAGATGATGAAGGGGGGGTAGATTGACTAGACTCAGGAGGTTTCCTAGACCTTCTTTCTGTTTCTTCTCCTGGATTCTCTGTCTGTGGGAATTCTTTGTTTTGTGAAGATCCTTCGGCCTCCTGTGGATTTTCCTCAGTGCCTGCTTTATCCTACGCTTTCTGTCTGAAGCCTGGGGGAATGTTTTCTTGTTCTGGAGGAGGTATTATTGCGTTGCCCTACAATACCTTGGGAAAACCACTTCGTCTGTGTCTCTGGAAGGTTAGAATACTGGTTTGCAAGTTGGATGGTAATGTCTATACCCTGTCTAACACCTCCTCATAGGTTTTGACCCCTTTGAAAATGTCATCGCAAGGGGATTCCTCATGTTCAAACACTTCCATGCCGCAGTGAGCCATGTGGCTTCCCACTATTTGATAAGGGTTGTGTTTCCTAAGTTCGATATCCACCAACTTGACCTCCTCTAGAGCTGCAGCTTCAACCTTGGAATGACCCAGGTTGAGTAGTGAAAACCTTCCAATCTGTATCGGAAAGACAGGCCAAAACTTATTTTGAGTTGTCTTCAATTCTATCCCAATACCATCTTTTATTATCTGATGAGCTACCTCCCTGCACACCAATCTGTCAAGGAGGAATTTCGGAAGTGTATGAGGAGGGATAGAACATTCGAAACCCTGATATATGAGAAATTCTCCTCAATAAACCAATCAACAACTGCCTTGAGGTTTCCTATGATCGACTCTGAAATACAGGGGGGTGCATAGCCATACAGCATCTGATGCACCGATATCACCATGAAATGACAAACTTTGTAAAAATAATCCTTATCATTTTCTTCCCATAGCTTAGAATGATATTCATGAATAGGTTAAATGCAGGTTGGGTTCCAACTCCAATTCATCAAAGGGAAAGGAGTCGTGAAACATATAGCGTCCATGATATATGTCGACATGTAAATGGTTGATGGTTGGCCACTGGATCTCATGGTTTGATACTCCATAACCTCCTTAGATATGTTATCTCATATAATTTTGTTCCAATTGAATCTATAGCCTTTGACTACTTCATGTAAAAGGGGTACCCATTCTGGAGGGAAATGGGTAGGAATTTTCTTCCTGAAAAAGTCTAGATAGCATCATGGTGACATAGACCATGTACTCATTCAATGAGGTTGTGGCATAAATGTTATGGGTATCAACCCTAAAAAAATTTGGGTGTCTTTTGTCCCTTGACCAAGTTTTGAAGAATACTTGGTCATAATTGACCACTTTTGGGACTGCGACAACTTGCCAAGGAAGGAGTGCAACGCAAAGCAGAAAGTAAGGAAATAAGACCTATATTTGGGTCCATTTTAGGGTTTTGGGTTGATGTAATGGGAAAGGGATGTTGGCCCATGGGTTTACCCACGTTTAGGCCCATTTTGTAGCCTATAAATAGGCAATATAAATAGAGGAGAAGAAGAGGAAGATAGTAGTAATAGTAATGTAGTACATCTATGTAATGTATAACTGAGAGCTTAGTGCTAGTAACCGGATCTGTGTGATCATATGTATCTTAGAGTTCTCTGTGCATGAGATCGGAAAGCTAAGTGCAGTTTCTTGTAGTCTTGTGCTGAAGAGAAAGGAAGAAGGATCTAGCGAGCTGCGCAGATCTTTTGTCCTGTGCGAAGTAAGGGTCATTGAAGCTCTATGTTGTAACTGCCTGACCAAGATAATATAAAGAAGACTTTGTGGACATAGCCCCACGGTGGGGGTGAACCACGGTAACTGTGTGTATAGTGGTTTGTGTTTCTCTCTAATGTGTTTATCTCTTTCTTAGCTAAGTGCTTGATGTGATTAAGTAGATCTATTTATGCTCTGTACTGATGATATATGAATGAACATTAGATTTGATATATAATATGCTTAGTGCTTGATCTATTGAATCTAACCTATATTTCTATGGCTGAGTAATGAATCATCCTTAGTATAAGTATTCACTGTGATGCTCTGTGCTTTTGGTGAAGTGTATTAATGAATGTATGTTAAGTAATAACTAATGCTAAGTGCGTTGTAAGCAAGATAATCATAGATCATTGTCCCAGCTAAGGTTGCAGACATCTGAGTCCTACAAACACCCCTGCTTCGACCTCGGGTGAGACTTCATCTTCTTCGCAGGTGTTGCCGAAAGGGTCGATAGTTAGGGTTTTCTTGCTGTGCTCTTGAGCGTTGAACCCTGGGTCTGCCCCTCTGCCAACAAATGATTCTGTTGCTGAGACCTACAACTGTGATTGCTGGGAACTAAAGAAGAAAAAGATTTGTCCGAAATAAGATCTGTGCATAGATCTGTTGCCCTAATGTGCAGTATTTTGTTTGACTTGTGAAGCTTTGTGCCAAGAAAAAGAGGTCAGATTTGAAGGGAAAAGGTCAAATCTGAAGAAAAGAGGTCAGATCTGAAGGGAAAAGGTTATATCTGTAGGAAAAGAAGTCATATCTATGAAGAAAAAGATCAGATCCACATAAAAGAGGTAAGATCTGTAGGCTCTGTGCCCTGATAACGGTAAGAATAGTAAAAAAAAAATAGATTTGAAAGCTTTGTTCTCTATAGAAGTAAGATAAGTGAAATATTTTGTTTCTAAAGCATGGATCTAGGTATGTTTGATAGATTTTGTCCTAGCTTCAAAACTAGGTCATTAATAGATGAAAGAAAGTTTGATATGAATAGATCTTATAAGTATAGTGATATATATGTTATACCTATGCATCGAAAGAATGTTTGGACTAACAAGTGGATGCAAGATCCTAGAAATATTTTTTTGCAGGCTAGTCACCATGATCCTGGTGCACAGTACAGAAGGAGTTGGGGAACATATAAACGAAAAAGAGGATTAACCCTCTATTATAGTTGCAGAAGACCGGGACATCTTGCTAAGGAATGCCCTGGGAGAAGACCTAGTTGCCTCTATTGTAAGGCTATGGACCATGAAGTATTGGATTTCCCTAGAATGATTGCTAAGCTTGAGAAGCTGAATATGGAGCAAGCAAACCCTGAAGGAGATCAAGAGACCAATATTAAAGAAGAAACCTAGAAAGAATCAGAAAAGATATTGCTACAGATGAAATATACCTTGAATGACCACCGACATGTTAGGCTATCAGATATCTTCAAATAAAAGGACCAAATCGAAGAAAGAATAGGGGACTTTGACATTGACTATACTCTTGATGAAGAAACACAAGTGAACATGTTGGAAATACTAAAACAACTGAGAGGGGGGGGTGAATCAGTTGTTTATGAGCTTAAACAATTTTATACCTTTTAAAAATTATTAATCTTCCTTCAAGTGATCATCAACAACATACAACATATGGACAGTAAAAGTGAAGACCATCAGTCACACATAAAGTACACACAGAGACAGATTTTCACGAGGAAACCCATAAAGGGAGAAAACCTCTTCTTCTTCGAAATGATAGG
>ML782449.1:75067-120425 GCA_009831015.1 Picea engelmannii | reverse complement strand
TTCAGTTCTGTACATCATTTACAATTGAGAACCAACTCAATGTGAGGCTGCTACCTCTGTTTTACAAGCTGCAACTTGTTTGAGAGCACCAACTCTTTGGTTTCTCTAGCACCCACTAGAAGGAAGCACCAACTCCCTGAATATTCCAGCACCAATTGGATGGAAGCACCAACTTCCTGAATGTTCCAGCACCAACTAGATGGAAGCACCAACTTCCAGTTACACAGGCTCCAACCTGTATAACAGAGAACACTTGTTCTCCCTAGCACCACCATGCCACCCTTGTTTCTATGGTTGCAACCAGATGGAAGCAACAACTTCCTATTTTCAAGCTCCCACTTGAACCTCTGAGGACAACAATCCTCCCGAGCACCTCCCAACCTCCCTAGAATATTAAATAAAGAATACACAGACAACTACACAGATAAATCAATTCTTACCAATCTTTCTCTGTATCTGATCTTCAACAAATTGTTCTTCAATTCTTCTCTTCTTCTGTTTGTTTAGCAGGTCTGCTCTGCATCAAATTTTTCTGTCATTATGCTATGCTTCTGCTCAGTCTGTCATTCTTCTCTGCTTTAGCTCTGCATTTCATCTCCCTCTACACATTTGCTTAATTTCTTGCTATGCCTCTGCACCTTTTCTTGTTTCTTACTGTTTATTCATTTTCACTTCAGAACATCCTCCTTCTTACAATCTGTCTCATCTTCTTTTATGCATACCTCCCCAACGGTTCCACTTCGCCTTCCCTCAGCCAAAACAAGAACACCTGTCCTAGAAACTGAAATGCTAACTGATTCGTAATCATGAATCTGTTTTTCTAAGAGAATCCAAACTCAGTAGTTAACTATGAGAGAGAACAGTAACCCTCCGATCAATACTTGATCCAACGGTTCAGATCCAATCGGGATTTCACACATCGCAATTTCGGCACTCTTGGCGTTCATAGTTTTTGTCACTTACAAATCCCGATCCCCGAAACTCCGTGAGAGGTCAGATCAACGGTCCAGATCATTTCTGGATCTGACGGTCCAGATTCAATCGCGATTTCGCATATCGCGAAATCGGGGTTTTTGTTGCATTGTGTTCTTGTCCTTTTGAATTCGTGATCCCCGTAACTCCGATACGAGCTGTGATCAACGGTCCTGATCTCATTCTTGATTCAATGGCTGGGATTGAATCGCAATATCACATATCACAAAATCGGGGTTTTGATGTCAAGTGACTTTGTCATTTCAAAGTCTCGATCCCCGATACTCCATGCAGAGAATCAACAGTCCAGATCACTTCTAACTTTAACGGCTGCAATTAAATCGCATATCGCGATTTCGGGGTTCTTGATGTCAAGTGATTTTGGCATTTCAAAGTCTCAATCCCCAATACTCCGATGAAGCCTCCTGTCGAGCTTCTCCCGGTGGCACCCGATCGCTACCACGCGTCCTTCCAAATGGACAGTCCCGATTATGTCGGGATTTTGAGACTTTCAATGTCCCGGTTCTCACGACCTTGAGAACTCCGATCTCCCGATGGCTGATATCCTGATGACAACTCCTCGTGTCGGGACTTCTCTTCTTGCTCCCGAGGCTTATCTCCCTCGCAGCTTCTGCAAATCTGACGACTGTCGGCGACCCTGCACCAAATCTAATGGCTCTCGTTCTTTCGAGAAATTTGAATGGGATCCAATGGTCACTGACTCTTCTCCTCCCGATTATTGTTGCATTGCTATTCATTGTTGTTGTACTCAAGCCATCACTACAACCACAACTGTACTTTCCATAAATGACAACCATTCGTTGATTCGCTGTCTGTTGCCAACACGCATTCGTTGTCTATTGCCAACATGCATTCGTTGTCTGTGCAATATTTGCCAATAGAACATTATGCCAGAAAGAACTTGGGAAGCTATAGGAAAGCCTGCCATGATCCCTTCCATAGGAGGAACAAGTTTCTTCAAAGGAAAGCTAGTAAACCTATGTGGAAGGCTTGCCCGGATACCTATGACTTCCAATGGAACTTCAATAGAGGAAGACTTTGAGATCATTAAATTTTTTGAAGACAGTGCCCCATTTACCATGCTCATAGGAAAACCTTGGATTGATACAGAACAAGCCAGATGAAAAGAAGAAGAAAAAGTTTTGGAACAAAAGAAGCAAGAGTTAAAAGACTTTATGACCAGAAGGATCACACACTTGATTGAAGAACAAAAGATCAGATCGCAGATATTTAATATTAGCAACTCAGATATCGAAGCTAAGAGAACACTTAAGGATCTGAAGAATATCGAGTTACCTATTTTTGATACAGAAGAAGTATTATCAAGGAACCCTAGGAAAGACTTTCAAAAGCGCGAAGTAACTAAGACCACATAAGATAAACATCAGAATGGTAAAAGAATTACTGAGATGAAGCTCACGGGGAAGAATGATAGGAAGTTAAAAAAGAAAAGGGATAATACTGTAAGGTTACAAGAGGTTCTAGAGGACACTTCACAGCAAGAAGAATTGCAGAATTGGAACTTCGCCGAGATATCAGAACAACGACATAGAGTACTTCGCCATGACGAAGAAATATAGTTGTTGGAACCGATATACCCGTTCAACCGCCACCCCGAATGGATTGAAAAGAACTTATGGGTTACCACTAGACCTTTGGATAGCACTAGAATGGATAGAACAAAGTTAATGAAGGCCCTATGTCTATTGCAAGAAGATCGTTGCTGAGAGTGCCTACTTAACCCATCACACCACGCACCGAGAATACTTTTTGCTAACTGAGAATCTGAGCATAAACCCTGAGATTTACTTACCCTGAGATCATTGCCTTACTATTCACTGTAGTCTTTGAATTCCTTTTGCAACTGAGCCAACTGACCCAAGTTTGTATGTCGGACAATCTCAACGTTGCTGAGAAAATTGTTGAAGAAGTTATAATTGATTTAATGACTAAGAGAGTCATGTCAGAATGCGAAATGTCTACAGGTGTATAGGCATCATCATCGGGCGCACTGCCAGCTTCCCCCTCCACTGCTTGAGGCGTTTGAAGCGGAATTGGTCAGACCTGAGTGACTCAGGACGAGTCATAGGTGAGTGTTGGAGGCCTATTGGCCCTTGACCAAGTTTTGAAGAATACTTGGTCATAATTGACCCCTTTTGGGACTGCAACATCTTGCTAAGGAAGGAGCGCAACGCGAAGCAGAAAGTAAGGAAGCAAGACCTATTTTTGGGTCCATTTTAGGGTTTTGGGTTGATGTAACAGGAAAGGGATGTCGGCCCATGGGTTTACCCACGTTTAGGCCCATTTTGTAACCTATAAATAAGCAATATAAATAGGGGAGAGGAAGAGGAAGATAGTAGTAATAGTAATGTAGTACATCTATGTGATGTATAACTGAGAGCTTAGTGCTAGTAACTAGATTTGTGTGATCGGATGTATCTTAGAGTGCTCTTTGCATGAGATCGGAAAGCTAAGTGCATTTTTTTGTAGTCTTGTGTTGAAGAGCAAGGAAGAGTGATCTAGCGAGCTACGTAGATCTTCTGCCATGTGCGAAGTAAGGGTCATTGAAGCTCTGTGCTATAACTGCTTGACCAAGATAATTTAAAGAAGACTTTGTGGACGTAGCCCTAGGGTGGGGGTGAACCATGGTAACTGTGTGTATAGTGCTTTGTGCTTCGCTCTAATGTGTTTATCTCCTTCTTGGATAAGTGCTTGATGTGATTAAGTAGATCTAGTTATGTTTTGTGCTGATGATATATGAATGAACGTTAGATCTGATATATAAGATGCTTAGTCCTTGATCTGTTGAATATAACCTATATTTCTATGGCTAAGTACTGATTCATCCGTAGTATAAGTATTCACTGCGATTCTCTGTGCTTTCGGCGAAGTGTATTAATGAATGTATGTTAAGGAATAACTAATGCTAAATGCATTGTAATCAAGATAATCACTTATCAGTGTCCTAGCTAAGGTTGCAGACATCTAAGTCCTGCAACCACCCCTACCTTTACCTCGGGTGAGACTTCATCTTCTTCGCAGGTGTTGCCGAAAGGGCTGGTAGTTAGGGTTTTGTTACTGCGCTCTTGAGCATTGAACCCTGGGTCTGCCCCTGTGCCAACAATGTCTCCACCAGTCTTTGATTATGCCGGGGTATGTTTGATCTTCCTCTCTGCATTATTTCCTTTGAATTCACTTACAAACTCTTTATTATAAATTTACTTAGAATTGGGAGACATTTTGTACATTACTTGTATATGCTTTGGTTTGAAAGAGCTGATGATGACCCCTTGGCTGTCCAAAATTATTCTCGTATGCATGTCTATCCTCTCTAAATCCCAACTGATCATATCGTTGTATGTCATGAGTCGTGGGTGCGTGGCTACTTTTTGAATTTCAGACTCTGCTATGTCTCGGAGTTTGTTTTCAGAATCATTGGGAAAATTCTTGATTTCATAGTCCAAGGTTTCAAAAATTTGCCTCCATGATTTGATGGAATCAATGGCATGCGGTGTAGTATCAGACATGACATCTCCTTCTGGGCTCGAGTTTTCAGTTGTTTCTTCACTTTTCTTAGGTGCCTTTCTAGGTGCCATAATGTTTGCATTTAGACTGAAAACCTATTTGCAGAGGAAAAATATATAAGCCTGGATAAATGTAACTCACTCCTGCTTGTAAAAACAAGAATGAAATTCGAACTATTGAACGTTTATTAGCCTTTATCTTGTCTTACGATGAGCGTACTGTTACAGGTGATAAGGAATTAATGTTTTAATAAGGAAGATACACCTTCATATAAAAAATATCTCCATTTGTCCATTATTAATACTGTCATGCATCGGCGATTTCAAACTGGAATTTTGAAAGGACTGCTTTCAATAAATCCCGAAATGTGAAACGTGAAAAGTAGTTTAGTCATTATTAATCATGTTTTAAACTAACTTAATTTTGTTTTCAACTTTGTTAAAAATTCGCTATTTCGCATTTTGAAATTTCGGGGATCCTGTACCCAAGAGGTATGTCATAAGAAAAACCTAAATCGCGAAATCGTGATGGGATTAATTTAGGCACTAATCACTTGTATTAATGCTTTAATTAATTGAGGTTAGTGATTAATTACTTTTTTTTAGAAATTCGGGGATTGGGCACTCGAGGGTCGACTTTTTGAAAGCACTTTGACACAGTAAAACCCGAATTGCAAAAGATTAATGAATCGTTGATCGTGTTTAAGAGTTTAATTAACCACGACTTAAAAGATACTTTGCGAAACGCTCGTCGGGACTTATAGCACCCACTTTTTCTTTTTTTCTCTTTTATTACTTTAATATAAAGCCTTTTTTGGATTTTGGCATCAGGACTCTAGAGTTTCTAACTAAAGATCATGCCTCGTGAAAAGCTGAATCCCGAAACCTGAAAAAAAATCGAAAGACTTTTGACTCTTTTTTAGGACTAAGGGCAGCTCCAAGACTAGACAAAGGCGAAGTTTTAGGTTAAAAGGGTAAAAGAATTAAACTTCATGTCAACACTCCACAAGAGGTATGGAATAGTAAGAAACCTTCTCTCACACATCTCAAGGTATTTGGTTGTGGGGCCTGTTATCTCCATTTTGTGGATAACAAAGGAGATGATGTCTCGAGGCCCTCAGGTTGCATATACGGAGTGCCGAGAGACTACATGACCAACATTACCCTTTGTGCAGATGGAAAACCCACTCACCACCATATATGGTCACATATTTACAGATGGCATCCACCACAACAGTTGGATTCTAGAACGCAGTGGGCCTTGCTCCATGAGGTACAAGTCAATATTATGGTGAGCATCATTTCAATATTTAAGACATTTGATTATGTTGTATCCTAGATTGCTCTAGATTTCATGATATGTGCTTGGACATTATTCCTTTTTCCCTGCTTCACCTTGGTGGTTGACATTGTTCCCTAGTAAGTGGTTTTCCTTGGGAATGGGTTTGCTACTTGGAACTCCCTTAATGATCCATCATACCATTCCCCACCATAATTACCAGTTTCCATCATTATCCTCCTCCATTCCCTTATCTCTTGGGATTTTAGGGTGTATTGACCCAAGAAGGTGTTGTCCCTCATTCTATGGGAAGAAAGGGATAAAGGCCCAGAGGGGTTGGTGTTGGGTAAAATATAGAATCCATATATAAACCTTCCATATGCTTCGCCCAGGGATCATCCACTAAAGCAATAAAATGCTTATGTTTGAATAAAGGGGACCCACAATATAATAATAAAATGCTTAAAAGGGTAGTTGAAGGATAGGAGGTCTCATCATGAGCCAACCTATCAGTCTCATCATTAGTCGACCTATCATATCCATGAATATCTAGTGGTATGACATTGCCATTATCTGGTCACCAAACTAGGGCAGTGACACTCAGTTGCATGGCTGAGAGAAAGGGGGTCTCATCATGAGCCAACCTTCTAATTTCCATTAGGTATTTGTGGGTGAAATTTCCACCACCTGGTCACCACTCCAAGGCAGTGACCTTCAATCTCTCCTTAAGCTATTGTGAAATAAAATATAAAGAAAGAAATATAAAATGAAAATGATGGGATTGGAAAAAGTGCATTGCAGATGAAGGTACCAGACACCCTCTACAAAGGCACCCATGAATGAGACACTATGAACCCTAGCATGTCATGAGACCTATGCCCATTGAGTCTTGACCCAATCCACCTCACACCCTTTACATGTCTTAGAGAGGGACCTCTTAGATGCTCTCCTTGACCTATGGAAAGATCTACCCAATAGGACACCTCGTCAACCCTCCCATACTTAAGCTTGACAAGTCGCATAGTGTCTTTGAGATGTTAATTGTTTGATATGGTGATATTTGATGCACATACTTAGATGGATTATTTATTGATTGGATCCACTTATTGTCCCTTGACCAAGTTTTGAGGATCCTTGGTCATGTTTGACCTATTTTTGGGACTTCGACAGGCTGTCGAAGGCGGAGCGCAAGACGAAGTGGATATCGCAGGATCTCGACCCCTTTTTAGGGATTTTTTGGGTTATGGGATTATGTAATGGGTATGGGGATGTCGGACCATGGGTTTACCCATGCTTAGGCCTATTTGGTAATGTATAAATAGAAGTCTAGGTGATGTAAGAAGTAGTGAATAGTGACTAGTAGTGACTAGTCGATTTCAAGTGTGCTAAGTGATAAGTGCTAAGTGGTAATTGCTTTGTGCATACTGTGTGAGGCTTGTAGATCTAAGTGCAAGTGATTGTAAGAGACTATGGAAGGATTTGTGCTATAACTCAAGGAAGGAGGAGCTAGCGAGGTACGTAGATCTTTTGTCCTCTGCGGAGTTGATTTTGAGGATTTGTGCATGTAAGAAGATTGATCAAAGATAATAAAGAGGACGACGAGTTGGTGGAAATATCCCCAGGGTGGGGGTGAACCACATATATCCTGTGTTGTGAATGCTTTGTGTTTTTTGGATGTTCTTTTGTTAATGTGATTCAATGCTTAGTGCGATGTTAGATGATAGATGAATATGTTATGATAGCTTAGTGTTGAATAATGTGAATGAATGCTAGATATGATCTCTATTGGTATGATTAGTGCTTGAAACTATTGGGTCTGTGTGAATGTTGTGATGATCTGTTGCCAGGGTTTAGTTGCACTGTGAACTAAGGCTGAATATTAATGAACCATAATAACTAAAGTGCTATGTTAATGTGTTACAATCACATATCTATGTCCAAGCTAAGGTTGCAGACATCTGAGTCCTGCAACCACCCCTACCTCTACCTCGGGTGAGACTTCATCTACTTTGTAGGTGTTGCCGAAAGGGCTCATAGTTAGGGTTTTGTTGGTGCGTTGAACGTTGGGTCTGCCCCTATGCCAATAAATGGTTCTGTTGTCAGGACCTAAAACTATGATTGCTAGGAACTAAGGAAGAAGAATCTTTGTGCGAAGATCTAACCCGAAACTGTGAAAGCTTCATGCGTAGATCTGTTTCCCTAGTGCACAGTACTCTACTTGGATTGTGAAATTTTGTGCTAAGAAGAGAAGTACAATCTAAAGAAAAGAGGTAAGATCTTGAAGCCTTGTGCTCTGAGAAAGGTAAGAATAGTGAAAAGTTTTAGATCTGGAAGCTTTGTGCTCTGCTGAAAGTAAGATAAGTAGAAATTTTTGTTTCAAAAATATGGATCTAGGTATGTTTGATAAATTTTGTCCTAGCCTGAAAACTAGGGAACAAATAGAAGAAAGAATATTTGATATGAGTAGATCTGATAAGAATAGTGAAAGATATGTTATTCCTATACATAGAGAAAATGTTTGGACTAACAAATGGATGCAGGACCCTAGGAATATCTTTTTGCAGGTTAGCTACTATGATCCTAGTGCGCAGTATAGGAAAGGATGGGAATCATTTAAAATAAAACGAGGATTAACCCTTTGTTACAGTTACAGAAGACTGGGACATCTGGCTAAGGAATTCCCTGGTAGAAGACGTAGTTGTCTTTGTTGTAAAGCTATGGACCATGATGTTTTAGATTGACCTAGAATGATTGCTAAGCTTGAAAGAATGAATATGAGACAAAAAGACCATGAGAAAGGTCAAGAAAATAAGACCATGGCAAAGCCCCAGAAAGAATCAGAGATTGTATTGCTGCAAATGAAAGAAACACTAAATGACCACCGAAATATCAACTTATTAGAGATCTTCAAAGAAAAAGAGTGCATAGAAGCAAGAATAGGATACTTTGAAATTGACTGTGTTCTGGATGAAGAAACACAGGTGAATATTATGATAGAAAGAACTTGGGAAATTTTAGGAAATCATGTTATGATTCCTTCATTGGGAGGAATAGGATTATTTAGAGGAAATCTGATAGACCTATGTGGAAAGCTCACCCAAATACCTATGAGTGCTCATGGAACTTTGACAAAGGAAGAGTTTGAGGTTGTTAAATTTACTGAGAAGAACGCCCCATTTTCTATATTACTAAGAAAATCTTTGATTGAAAGGGATTAGGCTAGAAGGAAAGAAGAAGAAGTCTTAGAGCAGAAGAAGAAAGAGTTGAAAGATTTCATGACTAGGAGGATCACACACTTGATTGAAGAACAGGAGAATAGATCGAAGCTATTTAGAATCAGAAACTTGGATGTCGAATTTAAAATAACACAAGAAGACTCACAGAAGACTGAAGCACCTACCCCAAATAGAGAAGAATTATTTCCCTTGAATCCTAGGAAGGAATCTCAACAACGCGAAGTTACTATGCCAAGAGGAGATAAGAATCAGAATGGAAAGAGGAATACCAAGACGAATCTCACTGGAAAGAAGGCCATAAAACTAAGTAAGAAGAGATCAAAGATCGAAAAGTTACAGAAGGTTCCAGAGGGAACTTCGCAGAAGGAAAATTTGCAAAAATGGAACTTTGTCGGGATAGCATAACAGTGCCACATGGCACTTTTCCATGGCGAAGCAATATAGTTGTTGGAAATAGTATAACCATTAGACTGAAGCCCCGAATGAGTAGAGATAAATTTATGGTCAGAGAAAATACCATCAGACCATTGGGACTACACAGATCAAAACTTCATCTATATCACTACGCGAGAAGACAAGCATAAGGAGGAGCTTCAGTCGTACTACAAGCTCACAGAAGAGGACCTCGAGGAGATCACAAAGGACTGGTAAACATACCTCCTTATCCCCTCTAATATTGCAGATATGTCTGACCCTGAACTTGATAGCTCGGAGGCCACTCACAAATATCATGGCACACCCAAAACCAGTAGAAGGAATAAGACCGCAGAAGTCCAAGACTTAAGTAGCGCATCAGAAAAAAAATTCTTCAGTATCACCTGGTCGAGGGAGTGATGATGAAGTAGAAGAGATAAATGGAAAATAATATGAGAAGAAGAAAGGCGAAGTAACACCACCTAGATATGAGGTTGATCCCTTGAAGAAGAGGAAGGTTTCTCCCCTGAAACCCTCTTCCTGAAAGAAATCAAGAGCCATCTTGACCAAGATGTAGACTGTGCTCACTGTCGATGACCTTGACTTCATCATCACAGCTGTAAACAATGCCTCACAGGAAATCTTGCAGAAAAATGAATCCAAGCAAGAAGAGATGTACGACAGAATCGAGGTTGATCTCCGAGGGGTACATCAGGCCCTTCAGTGCAGTCGCCTAGTGTTCACTGCGCGCCTACCATCGAAAGAACTAGAGTTGGGAGATGAGCCCACCCAACTCCGCCAACTAGTTGATGCAACCGAAGCTTGCGTTCATCGTGCACAGGAAGAAATAGAACAAGCCACCTATGCATTGAAGCAAGTGCAAGAAGTAGTTGTAGAACAACGTCGAGTTGCGGAGCAAGAGAAGGTTTCTCTCCAAGCAAATTTTTAAGAGGAGAAATCATAGATTCAACAAGAAAAAGAACAGTTGCTCGCCGAGAAACTCGAAGTGAAAGAAGCAGTCAACTGTGAACTTTGCTCTGTGACAAGCTTAGAGAAAAAGGCAGAATACTGAGTCGATCATCAAGTAGAGAAGCTCGCACAAGCTATCCAACAGCTACAACAAAGAATAACAGACTTAGAGCTCTGCATAGTGCCCGACACCCTGTAGGATGTGAGGGATCAAAGAGATGCAACTGTTTGAAGCGTAGTTGAGAGAATAAAGGCCCTTTCCATAGAATGTAAACAACTAAGTGATTGCAGTGCCTAGACTTATGAGCAACGCACTGAGAATCCAGAACTGAAGGCACTAGAATCACATCTCAAGGAGGTGAAGCAAGAAGCAGAAACAATACAAGTGCAGTTGAAGCCCCTATCAGTTGTTGAAAGGATGAAGCAATCCCAAGAGCAGCACACTTCTCAACAGTAGGTCCACACCATTCAAATCAGAGTCATGGAAGTGACTCAGAGGCTCCAACCTATACAAGATGAGGCTTTCCAACTGTTCTCAGAGATCGAAGGTCGAGGATCAGAACTAGAGAAAGTCATCACTGCAGCTAAAAAATGCTTAGAGGGACCTATCAACGAAGCTATTATCCAAGAGTTCATTGAGCAGGAGGTCATGACACAGCAACAAGTCGAAGCAGCTCGAGCCAATATCGAGGCTTTTGAGGCAGAATTACCCAGGGTAGAGTGACTTGGGACGAGTCACAGGTGAGTGTTGGGGTCTTGTTGGCCCTTGACTAAGTTTTGAGGATCCTTGTTCATGTTTGACCTATTTTTGGGACTTCAATAGGCTATCGAAGGTGGAGCGGAAGATGAAGTAGAGATCATGGGATATTAGCCCCTTTTTAGGGCCTTTTTGGGTTCTGGACTTATGTAATGCGTATGGGGATGTCAGCCCATGGTTTTACCCATGCTTAGGCCTATTTGGTAATGTATAAATAGAAGTCTAGGCGATGTAAGTAGTGAATAGTGACTATTCAGTTGCAAGTGTGCTAAGTGGTAAGTGGTAAGTGGTAATTTCTTTGTGCATATTGTGTGAGGCTTGCAGAGCTAAGTGCAAGCGATTGTAAGAGACTGTGGAAGGATTTGTGCTATAACTCAAGGAAGGAGGATCCAGTGAGGTGCACAACATTTCCTATCCTCTACAGAGTTGATTTTGAGGCTTTGTGCGTGTAAGAAGACTGATCGAAGATAATAAAGAGGTCGATGAGTTGGTGGATGTATCCCCAGGGTGGGGATGAACCACATATATCCTGTGTTGTGAATGCTTTGTGATTTTTGAACGTTCTTTTGTTCATGTGATTCAATGCTTAGTGTGATGTTAGATGATAGATGAATCTAATATGATAGCTTAGTGCTGAATAATGTGAATGAATGTTATATCTGATCTCTATTGGTATTCTTAGTGCTTGAATATATTGGGTTTGTGTGAATGCTATGTTGATCTATTGTCAGGGATTAGTTGTGCTATGAACTAAGGCTGAATATTAATGAAATGTAATAACTAAAGTGCTCTGTTAAGGTGTTACAATCACAGATATGTGTCCTAGCTAAGGTTGCATACATCTGATTCCTAAAACCACCCCTTACTCTACCTCGGGTGAGACTTCATCTGCTTCACAGGTGTTTCTAAATGGGCTGGTAGTTAGCGTTTTGTTGGTGCGGTGTTGTAAGATTGAACCCTGGGTCTACCTCTATGCCAAAACCACTTATCATGATGTTATGAATTGAGATCCTTGGAGCATGTGTTCATTTCTCTTTGCAGGACCTAGTTGGTCGACAGTTTTCAAAGAACAAGCCTACCTTGGGTTTCCATGGGGCTATAATCCCATAGGTTGGATGTAAGGGGCCCACATGCCATATGAAAGAAATATGACTTGGACGACCTTGATGATGACTTGGATGATCTAGCCCACCCATTTATTTTCAAGCGAATTTCTCAGGAGGGGAAAAATGTTCCACTGTTGGGCTTGACGTCATGACCTTGGGGGCTAGGGCATGGTGGTGAGGTGCCACTCATTTACACTTGGAATTTTTGAGGAGAAGAGGTTCCTCACCATGATGAGATCACTTAGATGCTTGACACATGGTCTTTGAAGGCCCATCCACACTTCTCCAACATCAACGACTTCCTCAAAGTGGAAAAACATCCCCTAAAGGGGTGAGATCATCCTAGATTAGGGTTTAATTTGTGCAAAAAGTAAAATTTTAAGTGAACTGTTTAAAATTACTTGGTTAAGCAGGAAATATTAGGGTTGTTGACCCCTAATCTTGTGTTTTACTCCTTGTTTGTGGAAAAGCTATGTTAGCTATTTTTTGTATAAATAGAGATCATAAGATCTCATTTTGAATCAAAACTCTCCCTCTTGTGAGAGACTTTGTCTGAAATTTTCGGCCTCTTTGGCTCTTTTACCTCTTGTGCACTTGTTTTATGGCTATTTTGTGAATGGTTAATGGAAGAAGTGATGCGCTAGCCTTGGAAGGTTATTTTCTAGCTCTTGTGGTGGATTGTTTTGGTATTTCTCTTTATCTTGGTATGTTTTTTTACTATTATGCTATAATTTTTCCAAGTTCAAGTATTTTTATGCTAGGAGCTAGGTGGGAAGTATAAGGTGATACACCTTCTTAGCTTAAACCCTATCTTATAGAAACTTGCCTTGGGAAGTAAAAGGGCTTACACCCCCAAGGAAGTAGCTTCTTTAAGATTTTTGTGACTCCATTAACCCAATATTAAAGGCACTGGTCATACCTTTTTGCATTGGAGATATCAAATTGTTTCCTTGGGAAACACAATTTTCAGCCTTTTAAAAGATTTATTGCTTGAAGTTGGTTTTCCTAATTGAGAGGAATATTCCCCTACTAGGGATTCCCCTCTCTCCCACTACTTCTTTCTGTTGTTGTAGAATTATATCTTCAGCCATTATGACTGCAGAAACTTACTTTCTTCAATAACTTTCTTATCAACCATTGGATTTCTCCCAAAGTTTGTACACTTAATCTCCTTGGCCTAGCGCAATCTTTGGAAAAGTTTGAGGGGATTTCAGTGGATAATTTTCTTGCTGTAATACATTGAATGTTACATCCATAAGGCTGATATAATTTTCTGCAGACAAGTTTTTACAACAACCTTATCTTTTATGCGAAAGAGTATTGGTTTCTGATCTTGAGTTTAGCTAGTCAATTACTAGTTTTTCTCTTTTATTTTCTAGTTGATCTTTAGAACTTATTGAGCAGCTCATAGTATCTTTTTCTTGTGGATATATACTGTCATATATTGCTACAAATTAGGGACAACAAGCTTAACTTTCTGATCCAACTAACATATACTATTGCAAGATGTGTTTTCTTGTGTCTCGGGCAGGTACAATCATCCGAAAAATCACTATACCTGTGGGACAACCAACCTACAACTTGCTCTATACCTGTGGGAAATCCAACAACACTTGTTCCATGGTTGGTTCTGGATTTTATCAACCTACAACTTTCTCTATAACAAGGCCTATTTTCATGTTCCAAAGGAAAACAAGAGTAAGCTAGATAAGATGGTTGAAAATTGTATCTTTATTGGGTATAAATATGGTCGCAAAGGTCATAAGCTTTGGAACCCATAAAATAAGAAGGTTATGTATATATGAGATGTGGTATTTAGAGAAATGAAGGATTTTGTTAAACAAGAAGTCCTACCAAGTAAGGAAGAACTAGAGAAAATAGAGTTTGATTTAAAGGATGATCAATCAGACTCTATAGAAGATCAAGAATAAGAAGAAGAAGATCCTCATACTCCAATATTGAGGAGACAGGTTCGAGAAACAAGGCTACTGGAAAGGTATACTCCATCTAATTTTCATTCAAATTTTTCTTTGTCTATTACTGATGATGATCCTAGAACTGTCAAGGAGGCAGTGGATTCATAGGATGGAAAGCTCCGAAAAAAGGCCATGGATGAAGAAATGGCAGCCTTGGATAAGAATGAGGATTGGGATCTAGTGGATTTTCCAACTGGAAGAAATATCATTGGCATCAAATGGGTATTTAAAAATAAGTTGAATGCATAAGGAAAAGTGGAGAAATACAAATCTCAATTAGTAGCAAAGGGTTATTCCCAGGTTGAGGGAATTGATTTTAGTGATATTTTTTCTCCTATTTCCAAGTTAACTTCTATAATATTTTTGTTATTCATTGTTGTTGCATTTGATTTTGAATTAGAACAGATGGATGTGAAGACAAAATTCCTACATGGGGATTTGGAAGAAGAAATCTATATGAAATAGCCAGAAGGCTTTGTTGTGAAGGAAAGAAGGAGATGGTATGCAAGCTGAAAAAGTCCCTATATGGTTTAAAATAATCACCAAGGATGTGGTATTAAAAAATTGATACTTATATGATGGGACTTGGTTTCAAAAGAAGCAAAGAGGATCATTGTGTGCATTTTAAATTAATTCATGATCATTTGATTTATTTGGTCTTGTATGTGTATGACATGTTGCTGATAGGAAACAACAAGGAGATTATCCAGGATGTGAAAACTCAGTTGTTCTCTAAATTTGATATGAAGGATCTCGGTGCTTCAAATTTCATTTTGGGCATGGAAATTTAAAGAGATCGGAAAAAGAGGAAACTATGGTTAAATCAGAGAAAATATGTCGAGACAATATTGCAGAGGTTTGATATGAAAGAATGTAAACCGGTCAAGGTCCCTATTCCTGTTGGTGTAAAGTTCTTTGTGGATTAGTGTCCTAAGACATGGGAAGAGGAGGAAGACATGTTTCATGCTCCATATGTGAGTGAAAATGGAAGTTTGATGTATGCAATGGTATGTACTAGATCGACCATTGCACATGTAGTGGGAGTTTTGAGCAGGTATATGTCAAAACCAGGGAAGGGGCATTGGACAATAATAAAAAGGTTTTTTAGGTATTTCCATGGCACTGCTATCTATGAATTGTGCTACTAAGGAAGACCAGGATTGGATAGAGTGTTGGGAATACATGGCTTTGTTGATGCATACTAGGTTTGAGATCTTGATCATAGGAGATATACAAGCGAGTATGTGTTTAACCTATTTGGAGGAGAAACTAGTTGGATGAGCAAAATACAATATATAGTGGCACTTTCAACTACAGAAGTCGAATACATGACAGCCACTCATGCAAGTAAGGAAGCAGTATGGTTACAAAGATTGTGTTTAGGGATTAGGTTGGTACAACAAGATGTAAGGATAGATTGTGACAGTGAGAGTGTAATTTTTCTAGCGAAGAAATTGGATTATCATTCAAAGACAAAGTATATTGGTATTCAATATCACTTTGTGAGAGACATGGTTGAAGAAAAGAAAGTGTTACTGATGAAGGTGGACACCTTGAAGAATGTTGTAGATTCATTCACAAAATCTATGAGCACTGAGAAGTTCTCTTGGTGTAGAGGATCCATGGGCATTGTTGCCTTGGATTGTTGACTATGTAACCCTGTAACCCCCTGTATGCAAAGAAAACAACAAGTGGGACAATGTTGGGTATGTGTTATATTATTTGCATGACTAGTCATAGTGTTTGCTACGTTGCATCAAACATGTAGGGGGGTTTGAGAAAAAAAAAATTCCTCGGTAAACATGTCTCATTTTTTTCTCATTTTTCATGTCACCTCGATATTTGTGTCCATTGTTGGGGGATTTTTTGGCACATGGTTTTTTCCGATGGTTTTCTATTTCTGGTTAATGAATTAGGGTTGTTGACTAATTAAGGAATTAAGGAATTAGGGTTTTGGATGATGCTGGCTCTTATATGTATATTGTATTGTAAACAATGTTTCACTATGAATGAATATAGAATATGTTGGTTTTCCCAGTTTTGGGTTTCCAAGGGAAAAATTTATGTGTAATGTGTGTATTTTCCATTGTATCTTTTTTTTTCTTTTACTAAAAATATGTTTGCAGTAAATATTGTACAAGGTTAAAATCTACACAAGGGAATATTTCTGTAACAGTGACCCGTGGATATAAGAAAAAAAATTGTTTTTAAGTGCCTTTAATGAGGAAACTTGGGATTTAACCTTGCAAGTCAGGCACAAGGACTAATCCATCTCATAATGCAAATGGTGTGGAAAATTGTGGTATAATAGGTTGTCAAGCATATTTCCCACTTGGATGAATTTGCAGGACAATTGGATCAACTTGGTTAAAAGGAAGATCATTGTAGTGGGATACTCTTATTATTTTTGTAAGTCTGAATAGTTTGAAGAAGGAGGTGGATAAAACCAAAATATCCCTAACACCTCAATTAATGAATCCCTAAATGATGTTGAAGATATTGAAATCACAAATGAGTGCTACAGAAAAAAGGGTAGAGAAGAAACAAGAAAGAACCCTAATTCACATAGTATTTCACAGAGAGGTACTCTTGCAAAAATAAAACCTAGAAGTCGTGGTATAGAACCAAGAAAAACACCCACTAGAAATTCAGACGACAGTGGTGATAAAGACCCTACAAATAAAATTTTGGGAAAATATCATGTTGTATACACATACATTAAAATAAAGAGAGAAACTCAAAAAATGGGTCTGGATGTACTTGAAATTGAGGAAAGTCCCCAAGCTATGGATGTAGATGAAATCATAGAAGAACCTAGCTAGTAAGAGAAAAGATTGATGGAAACTGATGAATCTACTAAGGCTTTGGTTTCCCAAGAACCAGAGATATTTGAAGAAGAATCTGTCACACTTCACCATGTGGCCTACAATAAAAATTCTAAGAAATTGTTAATAGAAAAATTTAATATGAAAAATAAGAAATTTTCTGAAAAGTGGAAATCAAAAATCGATTTTGAAGGGTTTGTACCCTCGAAAATAATGCAATTTCACGAGGCAACTTGGGAAGCACTAAATGAATCTATTTTTTATATTGAGAAAGAAAATTCATTTTTAAAAGAAAGAATAAAGGAATTGGAGAAATTTCTAATTCCAAAGCCATTATTTGTTGAACCTTTAACTGTAAGTTAGCCAACACTTACCCTCAAAGACATCCATGAAAGCAGTCCCAAAATGAGCGGTCCATCCAATCTATTGTTGGTTGTAGGAAAATACATTGGAGTTGGTATCCATAAGAGACTATACCTAATCCTTGAAATATGGGAGTTGGCACAAAGTTCAACTAGTTTCTCAACAAGGATTATGCAATTTAGAAAATATTACAAAAATACTTAGAGAATGATGAAGTTTTTTACAAGGAAGTTGTGGGAATGTTTGCAGCAAAAGTTTCAAGCTTGAGTGGCACCCACAGAAGAGAATAAAACTTTCCCTCTAGTATTCAAATGAAGCATATTTAATCTTGTTGGCTAAAAAGGATGAAGTGTTTAAGAGAATTGTTGTCTAAGTTATATGTTGTAAAAATTAAGGGGGGTGACCTATTTCTAAATCTTGTTGATATTACAAAATAATCAGATGGCCTTAATTTATTAATGGATACCATAATTATGTCTAAGGATAAAGTATTGGAACAACTAGAAGTATTAAAAGTTGCATGGGAAAGTGAGTTTAGTGACTTGATTGAATTCCTTGAAGAAGAGTTAGAGTGGTGGCTTGTCTGATACATAAATAAGAATGATGATATTGAGGGCATGTTGCACCAATTGAGTATTGATTCAAGAGAAATGGAGAATGCATTATTTGAAATAAAAACCAATAATGAAATAATGATTTATGTGATGAGGGAGTATATAGAAAAATGGATAACAAAAGAATTGGTTAAGATCACAAAGACATATCAACATGAAGTGGTTACAATGGTTATGCCACCTCCATTGTAATATCATCCATCTACAAAGGACACCTCAACAAGAAAATGAAAGGTTCAAATATTTCCATCCCAATAAGTTGAGTAGTAACTTTATCCTATCCCTTACCATCTTTTCTTCTTCAGTTAATTGTCATTTTCCATTTTATTTTCCTAGCAACCTGTGAAACCTGAGATTGACCCTTGATTGTTTTATTTTTCTTTTAGGTCTCTCTTTAATTTTATGGTTCGCAGGAGCCCCATCCTAGTATTCTTTGAAGAAAAAATGCAGTCTATTTTATTTGTAAAACCAAGCATTACTACTTATTTATTTAAAGACATCTATTATATTTTTAGGTTACCAGAGAACTAGTTTGTGACATAACATTATTGATTTATCAAGACTTTAATTTTAAGCATGAGATTTCACATGTGTGTATATAAAAATATTTATTAGGTTTAATGAAATCATCATTTATAGTTCTTTATTATATGTGGTCTGTTAGCACTCTGTAAATTTGTTCGGCTAATAAAACAAACGACAGAGGTAACCTAAAAAACAACTTTAGAGCTGGGTACTATCTTGCTCAGCTCAAAGAGGGATCGCTCCTGTCACTTGGTATTTCTTTGACAATCAATGGCTAGGTTTTGTTTGTTTTGGGGTTTTTTTTATAAATTTGTTGGAAAGTAAAGGGAGGGACACTTAGGGCTATGGAGTCAAACTTCTGAAAATGAAGAAAAACACTAACTGGACAATAGAAACCTCCAGAGGATAAAGGCTAAATGAGTTAATGAATCTAAGCTATAAATTGAACTTTGCAGAGTGTAATAAAAAAGGAGAAAACAAGTAACTGCATCAGAGCATTAATGAAATGAATTCTGAATTAGTTACGAAGAACATTACACAGTTTAAATTTATTTAAGCCAAAAGCATCACAAGATGAATTCTATGCCTTTAAACTATCCAATTTAAACAGAAGACAATGTAAATGGAATCAGAAATACAGGAAATACATACAAAGAGGGAAGACAAAACTCATATCACCACCATTAGAATCTTTTCGTGGAGACTTCAAAGACTTCTGCATATGTATTCTAGTCAGCTTCAAAAAATTACAGTCAAGTTCAAACAGCTAGATCGTGCCCTTGCACTTCTGCCAACATTAATACATTTGAAACTTCTAATATTTGTACAATTCGAGTTCCCTCAGTTAGAAACTGATTACAATAGTTGAACTGAAACATTTCAGCTTCTAAAATTGATTACAATAATTACAAATGACAGTTTCAGTATGGGAACTGATTACAATGATTAATCAGGAAAATGTTTCATGATCCAACTGTCGATTCCTCTGATGCTTCAACTTCTTCTTTTGCCACTTGTTCTACCCTGGTATTTTGTCTAATCTGCAATATCGGTGATAGCTAGACATCATCTCCTGGATCCTGGAAAACTACACTTTGTTTTACCCAACCGTACTGTCTCCTTCCATTGTAACTCAGAAGGTATATCATAGTCCATCATTTATTTGATTAGGATCTCCAGGTCAATGCAAGGGGCATATGCCATGACTAGTAGTCCAATCTTCACTGTTTTGAATTGATTCAAAATCTCAAAATCTGTAATCAAATGTTCAACCAGGGTTTCTCCTTTCAAGTTTTCCTCCAGTTTTTCAAACCTGGAGTGATCCATTCGACATTGAGTGAAGCAAGAGTTGTATTCCTCCTGATCATATAATTTTCCTTTTCCATCCCAAAATGGTGGGAGGCCTTTAATGAAAAATTCTTCAAACAAATCCTTGAATTATTGTACACTTTGCTCCATCTGTATGGCCTTAGTTTGGACTGATTTTAGCAGGTTATGGTTGGCAATGACCCTCCTGGCCTAGATGATCAATGTAGTCCTATATTTGACCCCAATGGTCTGAAGCTCTACTTTAGGGATGGATTTTATCATGTTTATGGAATTTTGGGCCTACTCTGATGGTTTCTTTGCTAAGGTCTCATTTACAAGAGTGCACCTGCTTCTAGCTGTGATGGTCATGTTGTTGTTTTCATTGATGAAGTTTAAGTACACTCTAAACTTGGCAGCTTCAGAAGCTATAGAATCCCATATGATATGTTTGGATCCCTGCAACATTCCCTTGCCTCTTAATCTTATTTTCATCTTGTCTATCCTCTCCTGTAGGGTTTCATTTTCATTTTGAAACTGAGCCATTCTTTCATCCTTTGCTTGCATTTCCTGTTTCAACTTCGCTCTATCTTCCTTTAACCCCTTGATTTCTCCTACCTTTAGGCTAACTTGTGACATAGCATGGAAAATTCCTTCAGTGCTTGGCCCAGCTTTTGTAGCCAAAGGTCCACCTACAACCATGTTCAACAATTTTTCCTATCCTTGTGTCCAATTCACATTTTCTTGTTCTAGTTGTAATACCCTATCTTGGTAGTTCAATGTCTCTTGTTAAAATGCATCTTTTTCCTATTCTAGAGAAACTAGTTTTGTTGTTTGTGGATGCTCTGTGGCAGACATTTTTAGTTTCTTATTCAAGCTTTGAATAATATTGTCCTTTTCATCCAATGAGGATTTCACCCCTTGAGTGCCTTCAAATTCTAGCCTCTTGACCTGAGTTTTCCAAGCTCTGTTTGATGACTTTTCTTGCCTCAACTTCCATTCCAAATTTATTGCATAAGATGACAACTTTGAATTCTTCAAGCTTAGACCCAAGTAATCTACATACAACATATCATTAGTATTCATGTGGAATTTGACTTTGTCTGGAGCACTGATGTTGTCATACTTTATATTGATCTCAGATACCTTGTCTTCATATGCAACTTCTATATTAAAGGTTCTCTTCTCTATATCTCTTACTGTGAACAAAGAATACTTGTGTTGAGAAATATTTTCCACTTCAGGGACTAACTCTCTCATTTCACCCATAGCCATGTTTCCTTTCTTAGCATATTGTTTTGCCAAATCCTCTTTGGATTGATACGTTGCTCCATATGTCGTATGAAAGATATGCTTTTTGTTGTTGAAATTTCTTGAGTTTACTTCACTTTGGAGATTGTTTCCTTTCTCAACTTCTACGGTGTTGGTTCCACTCTCCACCATATCCATATTCACTTGTTCTTTAGGCTCTTCCTCCTCTAGATCCACTATATGTGGGGATTGTGTGATCTTCATATTCTTAGGGGAATTATGTTGATCGCTGGTGCCCAAGGCCTCTGAACTCCTTCTCTTATTGTAAACACTTAATTTGGGGACTTTAACTAACAACTTATGAGGAGTTTGATGTGTTTGAGCCTATTGCAGGTTTTTCTCCACTTGTTGTGTTTAAGTTGTTTGCAAAATTGCTTCCATATCAACACAGAATTCTAGATTTGCCAATTTGTCAAAACCCTCAACATGTTCATGCTCATAAGGGGCTTGTTTGTTCATCGGTATTCTCTTGGATATGATCTGATGTGGATCATATATTCTTCCTTGTAGCTGTGCAAATCCGAAATCCTTGCACTTTTCCTAGATTTGAGATAAGCATGATCTAGTCTTGACAATGAAGGGTCCAATGATGAAAGGGAATTTGAGGTCAGAGGATTTTTGCAATTTACGAAATGCTCGGTCTCTGATATGATTGTTTTCCTAATGAATTCAAGGGAAAAGACTTTGGGTTTCATAAAAATAGACAGAAGATAGGGAGATTCATGACAACCATAAACCCAAACCATTGTTGAATGCATGAACAATACCCAGTCCCACACTCTATTTTATATATTAGGATACAAATAGATCCTCATGTCATCCAGGACTCTTGGTAGGTTGGTTGTTGGCCCTTGGATATGGAAGGAAGTGAAGATTAAGAAATAAAAGGTCAAACATGAACTGTGTAGGAGACACAGTGACTATCACTAGGTCGAAGTAAGAAAAAGAGAAGAAAAGTTGGAGCGAAGCACGAAAAAGAAATTCATTGGATGAGGAGATCAAGGATGATAGTTCAATAAGGAAGATGGATCAAGGACAAATCAACAAGTAGAGAAAGACACCATTGGATGCTTTGGCGCACCTCATGAAAAGGGAGGAAAGACAGGCGGACGAAGCCCTGAAAAGGTGGGTCAAGTTGACCTAGGGTTTTAGACACCTAGGGTTTTGGGTAATTAGGGTTTTGACACCTAGGTTTCGACCTAGGGCTATCGACGAGGGACTATAATGTATAAATAGAGGTCGAGAGGACCTGGGTTGGGTCGGTACTAGTGTTGGGTATTGATATTGATTGTTGTTGGTTGTAGACATCTTTGTCCTGCAACCCCCCTCTTAGCTGCTTCGGGTGAGACTACATCTTCTTCGCAGGTAGGGCTAGTAGCTAGGGCTTGTTGGTACACTCTTGGAGTGAACCCTGGGTCTGCCCCTGTGCCAACAAATGGTTTCATTGTCGGGACCAGAATCTTTTTAAGGTAATGTCAAGGTGGTTCTCGTTGAATATAGAGATTCAAAAGTGGATAGAGGATCAAGAGAGGGACTTCATTGAAGCCCAGAACAAGAACCCTAAACTGAGTACTGAAGATTGGCTATAAAGATACATCTTCACTGACATTCACGAGATCTTCTTTGGAGAAATCCACCAAGAGTTGTTTGAGTGGTTGGCTAGGTTAGTCAATACCCAGTTCGAGATCATATCTATACCTCCTATGGTTTGGACACCAACACTGATCTAGAAGGTCAAGAGAGTTGAAATTGTTGTATTCAGAGCAGTAGATCATTGGTTTGATAGTACCATTGGAGGGTATATCACTGAATTTGTTGTTGATAGGGTAGAATCATATAGACAAGCCGAGAGATACTTTTTCAAAGGACCCAGAGGAAACTTTTTGCACTTTGTGAAGCTGAGAATCAAGATGTTGTTGCATGAAAAGAACGTCTTGAAGATATAGTAGATTGGCTGGACCTTAAAAGGCTAATGTTCAGAATTCAGACAGCGACAGTGACACAGAAGCTAGACATACACGTAGTGGAAGAGTATTCAAAGGGATTCACCTTGAGAACCTGTTTAAGAAAAACTACAGAGAAGAGGGTTTCTACAGTGGAGAAGAGGTATATCTAACCAACAAAGAACATTCAGGACCCACCAGAATAGAAGAAGGGGAAACTGAAGAATTTCGCCAAAGCGAGCCAGAAACCTCAGGAACTGCGTAAATTACTGAAGTAAGTAACATTAACCCTCCTGTTGTTACAATAGAACTAAGCAGCCAGAATAGACAAAACCACCAAAGTCTTCAGAGTGTTGTTACTAGCACCTCAGCCTATACTCAGACAGGAAGTCTAGGGAACTCTATGGTAGATGAGATGAGGCTCCTTATATTTAGGGGAGATGGATATGAGGATCTCGATCAACATTGGTTCTTGTGTGAGGGCATGTGGAATATTAAAACTATCACCAACGAAGCCATCAAGAGAACCCAGTTCAACACTATGCTAAGGGACTGCGCGCTGAGCTGGTACATGAAACTTGTCTAAGGACTGGCGCAGCCTAAGCCACTGAATGAGATCAAGAATGCGTTGATTGCAGAGTTTAAGAAACCTAAGTCAAAGTCACAATGTATTACAGAGATAAAAGAGATCAAACAAAAGGTAGTGGAACCTATTTGGGAGTTTGACCAGAGATTCAAGACCCTAACAGGTCGATTAAATTTTCAGATCGTCGATGAACAGAACAAAGAATGGTTCATCGTGGCATTGTTACCACACATCAGATTCCCTCTGATGCAGGAGAAGATTGCATCATAGGTAGAAGCTTTGGATATCACTATGAAGTTTGAATCAACACCTATGGGAGAATCTAGCTCAGGCATGATCTAGATCTTGAGCCAACTGACTAGTTTGTCTCCGTAGGCCGAGGATATGAAAAAGGACAAGGGGAAGGACAAAAGAGAAGATATCTGGTGTGTAAGATGCATATCTGAAGGTCATGATAAGGAACATTGTTCCCTATTTCTTGATTATTTGGCCTCAGGAGTGTCGAGCCCCTTGAAGCAAGTTAACCTACCCTGGTGTGATGTATGTAGAAATAGGCATCGCCCAAGTGAGTGCTATTACATGTAGAAGTATTTTCAGACACCCACAAACTTGTATTGCACATTTTGTAAATCAGTGGGGCATGATGATTGATATTGTAGAGATTACGATCTCATGCATGAGAGGTCGAGGGACATACACAAGATTCAAGGCAAAGTACAACAAGAAGGAAACACTTCGCAGTACAACTCTCCAGGGAGAGGAAAATTCAATCCTCATAGTGGATATAGAGGATGAGGATGAGGACGAGGTATGGGTCGAGGTCTAGGACAAATAATCTATTATAACTGCGCACAACCAAGACACTTAGCAAGGGATTTTCAGAATCCTTACACAACCTGAAATTATTGTAACTCTTTCGAGCATGTTATAAAAGAATTCCCTATGTTGTTGGATAAGATTCAGGAAAGACGAGGACCCCAGTAGAACCCACAAGTGCAACTGATATATGCCGAACCATGTGGAACAAACCCTAGAGTCATTATTATTACTCGAGGAGGTGTTGGTACAGGAGAAGATAGAACAATCTAAAGAAATATCACAGAAGAGTCAGGTATCAAGAAAGCTGTGGAGAAGACTAGGGATTTTTATGCAAGGAAAGAAAGACAAATATTCGAGGAAGCAAGACAAGAGTTCAAGGGGAACCAAGGATCCTCATCTAAAATGCGACCAAAAATAAAAGAGTATGGAATGCCTCAGGCATTTGATCAATCAGATTCACCAAAAGAAGGAAAAGAGGTAAGTAAAATCATCACATTTTTGTACACGTGTCTTAAGTTAATTCGGGATGAGAATGATGTGCAAGAGTTACAAAACCTAATCAGGCAGTATGAGCTAGGAAAGGTAGACCCCTTACTGAACAGGGTAGTACACCAGATTGGTTAAAAGACAAGAACAAACAAATAATTACAATTGAATGCTCAAATAGGAGAGTATGATATAGACTATGTGGTCCTCAACTTAGGGTCGGAGGTCAATGTCATAACGAAGCAAACTTGGGCACTAATGGGAAAATCGAAGTTGATCTATTCCCCTATCAGGCTTATAATGGATAATCAACAAGCTGTCATCCCATTTGGACAATTGGAGCATGTCCCTGTGGACATTGATGGAGTAAGGACCTTTGCATATTTTGAGGTAATTGAAATTGTTGATTATAGATGCCCTTACCCTACATTGCTAGGAATTGATTGGGCCTTCGACAATTCTACTGTTGTTGATTTAAAGAAAAGACACATGCCATTTGAAAGATATGGCCTTAGGGTCATTTCACCCTTAGATCTAGATGAGGGTCTGCGATATACAAATCCCATCCGAGAATAAGACCACGCATATGAGCTGGAAAACATATATAAATTAATAGCCAGACAATAGGATTATATCAACCCTACTATTGATGGAAATTTAAGTTGGCAAAGTGATAGTGCATGCTCATCAGATTCAGAAGAAACGTTGGGGAACTAGCAGAACCAGATGTATGAATTATCCACAAGGAGATGTGCTCGACTGACCAGAGACATTCGCTGGATTGGTACAAAAATAAGTAACTTTCCTACCTTTAATGGTTTGAATCCTCTAGAATCCTTCCTCTCAGATTTTGAAACAAGTGTACCAGCACAACAGAGGCTGTTGGCTATGGATGAGGCCCTGAAAGCTACACTAGCAAGATAGTGGGGGATGCAAAAAAGAAATATTACAGACTCGACACAATGTCGAACCTTGATGACAACATAGTTCTCAGCATAAGTAGGAAGTTGTGAAGTGAGGTACACAGGTCGAAGCTTCCCAAAGGACCATGTGTGAAGCTACGAAGAAGCTTGGAGTGACATTCCTCGAGAACAATGGGTACACAGATTCATTAACACGTTGGACACGACCCCTATTAACTGGTACCTTCAAGCGGAGTTGTGCCTCATCACTACAGATTGGGAAGGTATGCTTCAGAATTTTGTAACCACCTTTTTGTTTGAAAGCGAATTTCCTTCAGTAGATCAAGAACTACATATTGTGGGGCGGAAAGTATTTAAGGAGGCATCTAGCCTCCCTTTGGATAAAGAAGAGGACGAATGGACTACACCATTCCAGAAACTATAGGGATGTTACAACATTAATGCCGACACAGATGATTATCCGAGGAAGGTAAATATTGTTGAGACAGAAGGCCACAGGGATGTGGAAGGACCAGGAGTTGAGATTCCATTCAATGGACAATTGATCAAGATAAAGAAAGTCAATATTGGGACAAAGGAGACACCAAGGCTTGCTAATGTCGGAGATTACTGGGATGTTGCTACCATTGACAAAATTACAGAATTATTTCATGAGTATAAGGACTTGTTTCTGACCAAGTTCACTGATATGAAGGGTATCAAAGGACCTATGGGAGAGATGAGAATACCTTTGAAAAAAGGTGTGAAGCCAGTCAAGCAAAGACCCTACAAAATAAACACGAAATACAAGGAAAAAGTGAAGATTTAACTCGACAAAATGTTATAAGCAGGGATTATTGAACCTATCGAAGAGTCAAAGTGCATCATCCCTATGGTGGTTCAAGACAAGAAGACAGGCAAGATCAGGATCTGCGTAGATCTCAGGAAGTTGAATGATGCTTGTTTGCATGATCCTTTCCCTACACCATTCACAGACGAAGTGTTGGATAACATGGGAGGCTAGGAAGTATATTCTTTTATGGATGGATTTTCATGATACCATCAGATCCAGATTTCCAAGGAGGACCTCCATAAGACCACATTTTCCACAGAATGGGGATCCTACCAATACACAGTGATGCCATTTGGAATGAATAATGCCCCATCCATCTTCTCCAGGGTGGTGGTCAAAGCATTCAAAGAATTTTTGCATAATTTTTTAGAAGCCTATTTTGATGAATGGATTGTTTTTAGTTTGCTAAAAAATCATATTGAATGTCTAAGACTAATGTTAGACAAATGCAGGCAGTGTCAAATTTCTTTAAATTTGAAGAAGTGCATCCTCTTCTCACCATTTGGAGTAGTATTAGGAAATATTGTATGCAAGCAAGGATTGTTGGTTGATCCATCAAAAATTGCAATTATAGTCGACTTACTGCCTCCTACTTCGGTCAAACAACTACGCATTGTGCTAGGACATACTAGCTATTACAGGAAATTTATCAAAGGATATGCTCATATTACTGCACCAATGGAAAATTTATTAAAGACACGCTGTCAATTTGGTTGGACAGACGAATGGAAACATAGCTTCGACACACTGAAAAAAAAGACGGTGACTGCGCCCATTCTGGTCTTTCCAAACTGGAGCAGAGAATTTCATGTGCATGTCGATGTGTCTTCTATTGCATTAGGAGCAGTATTGAAACAACCTGGAGAAGGGGATATTGACCATCCATTAGCATTTTCCAGCAGAAATCTATCTACAGCTTAAATCAATTACACTACTACAGAGAGAGAAGGATTAGCCATGGTGTACGCGCTGCAAAAATTCCACCATTACTTACTAGGAGGATACTTTAAAATGTTTACTAATCACTCTGCACTGAAGTACCTAGTCAACAAGCCAGTGTTGGGGGGGTGAATATGCATATGGCTTCTCCTGTTTCAAGAATATGATTTTGAGATCATACTTAAGCTAGGAAGAATGAAAAAGGGACCTGAACACCTGTCAAGGTTGGAACATGGTGAAGAACCCACCAGTCTGGAGGATACACTACCGGATGCACAGTTGCTCACCATTAGAAAGATGGATGACCACTTCAAGGACATAGTCCAATTCCTATCAACAGGAATGGATCCAAGTGAGTATACAATTTCCCATAAGAAACAGATAGTAGTGCACGTTGCAGACTTTCCGGTAATAGTTGGTCAGCTATATAAGATGGGACCTGATGAGATACTAAGAAGATGTGTGATGGAGGTAGAGCGCCCACTGATCCTCACGAAAGATCATGAAGGCATTGAAGGAGGACATTACAAAGGGAAAGAAATTGCACAGAAGGTTCTGCAAACTCGCATTTGGTGGCCTATGTTACACATAGATGATAAAGTGTATGTCAGAGCATGTGATGTATGCCAGAGAGTTGGAAAACCATCCTGAAGATATGAAATGCCATTATCACCGTAAATGACCCTACAAGCATTTGAAAAGTGGTCCATTGACTTCGTGGGACCTATAAACCCACCAGGAAATCACACAGGAGAAAGGTACATTATCACTGTGACAGAATACCTGACTAGATGGTTCAAAGCAAGAGTATTCAAGGATTGTAGTGCAACTACAACTGCGCATTTTATATTTGATAAGATAAAAACCAGGTTTGTATGCCCTAAGACTCTTATGAGTGATAAAGGCACTCATTTCATCAACAAAACAGTGGAATCCCTGACTGAAGAATTTGCAGTTCACCATCAGAAGAGTACACCTTACCATCCACAAGAAAACGGAATGGTTGAAGCATTCAACAAAATCTTGGAGACAACATTGACAAAGATTTGCAATGTGAACAGGGATGAATGTGATTTAAGAGTATCAACAATACTTTGGGCTTATAGAACCACTTGCAATAAATTAACAATGTAGACCCCTTTCAAGTTGGTTTATGGTATCAAAGTTGTTGTCCCGATGGAGTACTTGGTACCAAGATTAAGAATTGTTACATTTACAGACATGGATGATACTGGCTTTGTTCGTGAGAGGCTTGCCCAGCTGGTTGAACTAGAAGAAGATAGATTTATTGCAGGATTCCATCAGCAGATACAGAAGGAAAGATAGAAGGCCTATCATGACAGACACATCAAGAAGAAGGCATTTACACAAGGTGCTTTAGTACTGGTGTATGACAGTAAATTTATAAGACATATAGGGAAGTTCAGAATGCATTGGCTTGGACCATATGAGATCGCCTATGTTACAGAAGGAGGAGCTGTGTAGTTGAAGACATTGAAGGGAGAATGGAAAAAAGGATTAGTGAATGGGAGTCATCTGAAGTTGTATTATGAAAAACAACTACTTCCCAACTCTCAGTAAAAGCAAGGAGAAAAGGATCTAGGTACCAGGTGCAATTGAAACTAGGTACCAAACATAGAAAAGACAGTTTGCACAAGGATGGGAAAGAGGCATAAAGCAAAAAGCAAAGGCTACACTGTGTAGTCCAAAGTTGAAGTCAAATGGAAGGATCATATTTCAAGTGCCTCGGGACGAGTCACAGGTGAGTGTTGGGGGCCTGTTGGCCCTTGGTTATGGAAGGAAGTGAAGATCAAGAAATAAAATGTCAAACGTGAACTATGCGAGAGACAAAGTGACTGCCACTAGGTCAAAGTAAGCAAAGGAGAAGAAAAGCAGAAGAAAAGCATGGAAAAGCAAGTCATTGGATGAGGAGATCGAGGATGATAGATCAATAAGGAATATGGATTGAGGACAAATCAATAAGCAGAGAAAGCCACCATTGGATGCTTTGGAGCACCGCATGAAAAGGGAGGAAAGACAGGTGGGCGAAGCCCTGAAAAGGTGGGTCAAGTTGACCTAGGGTTTTAGACACTTAAGGTTTTGGGTAATTAGGTTTTTGACACCTAGGCTTCGACCTAAGGCTGTTGACAAGGGACTATAATGTATAAATAGAGGTTGAGAGGACCTAGGTCGGATCAGTACTAGTGTTGGGTATTGATATTGATTGTTGTTGGTTGAGACATTATTGTACTGTGAGAGAGAGGAGTGTTGAGAGTGAGAGCCTTCTGGTATTGTAAGATCTTCAGCTGGGTACGAAGATCAAGTCCTGTAGCTGGGTGCACAGGAAAGGGGGAGACAGAGAGAAGAAGAGAGAAGATCTCTTGACTAAGAGCACAGATCAAAACTGTAAGATTTATCTTAATATATCATAATCACAGTTATGTGGACGTAGCCCTAGAGAGAGGGTGAACCACGTATATTTTTTGCCGTATGTGTGATTGGTGCCTAGATCTGTGTCATTGTTATAATTTTATTTGCATTATTGTGTTAGATAATATTTATAGCTGTGCAGAGTAGATCTAGCTGATAAGAGGTATATGAATGTTGCAGTATTTTTGTATTAGTTCCACTTGATATTACCTTGGTTGTAGACATCTATGTCCTACAACCCCCCTCTTAGCTGCTTTGGGTGAGACTACATCTGCTTCGCAGGTGTTGCTGAAAGGGCTAGTAGCTAGGGCTTGTTGGTGCACTCTTGGAGTGAACCTTGGGTATGCCCTTGTGCCAACATTGGTGTTGAAAATCAAATTGTAAACCCTGGACATGCCTTTGTTAATGAATATGAGAAATGTGATCCTCTTACATTCAGTTGATATGAATGTTGCTTCAGGAAATTCTCTCTTATTTCTTTCCAGGAAAATCTTCAACAAGTATGTGTAATACCTAAAATATCTTAGTGATTGAAAATTCACTAACTGTTTGTGGATATTATCAGCTATGAATTTATAGAAACTGACATGGACTAACGGACTAGTCTCTGACTGAAAGAATGCCAACAAGAAACCCAACATGACCTCTGTTATCACATAAAATTTTCATAGTACTTGTGGGTTTGTGGTTTCTACCTATGTCTGTAACGTTGCTTATCTCTCCTCTTCTTGTAGACCCAAACTTAAGTTTTTCCCTTTCGGCTTGTAGATTTTCCTTCTGTTTGCCTTCATTCATTTGAACGACCTGAGAATTCATGGCCATCTTCTTTGTTGTTTTCGCTAAGGTTGATAACTTCACCCTTTTCCTCTGTCACTAATCCTTTTCCTTCCCAAGCCTTCAGCCAGATGCCCAAGTATTTGTTTATAGAGGCCGCAGCCATAAGTTCAAAGCGCTACACTTAGAGTGGTCTGATATGGAATCAAATCAAGCAAGCAAAGCAAGTTCAGTGTGGCGAAGGAATTTTCATGTCAAAGATCAGAGATCGATGGCGAATAATAAGAATGAGAATCGGGAGTTCAGAACATTGTAGAAGTTATTTGAAAAAGATCTGAATCCCCAAAGACTGAAGTCAGTAGAAGTCATCCGATCCAGTGGGACGTGTGGCACCAGATCTGAATAAGGGAGAAAATCATTTCAGGAAAGTTGAAGTGAGGAATGCACAGATTTCTTGAGTCCCAAAATGTCGAATACCCGAAGTCCTAAAGTGTTGATATTCATCTGGGTTATTTGATTCAAAGGGACATGTGGCGTCCGATCTAAGAAATCATAATTTCGTGACTTGGGAGTTTTAGAATGGAGCACAACATAGATCCATGAAACACGAAGTCGTGAAACGCAAAGCACCCTAGATTTGGGCCCATGATCACAACCCATGGTTATATGGGAAGCAGGGCCATAAAGAAGGGTAAGCACCTATTGAGGGGTGGGTGGATGAGGTTTTTGAGCAAGCATCCTAGCTGTTAAATGCAAAGTAGATACAACCATCAATCTGGAGGGGTGTTTTTCACAGATTCGAGCATCGATATATTTTGAATGAGGTAAAGTAAAGACTCTCGAAATGAAAATTCCCAAAATTTTACATAGGAGCCCCAGGTCATGGCCCGAGGTCACATGAAGTGATGGAGAGAAGTTGCGCCAAGGCCGAAAGCATTCATATTGTTCACAGAGGAATATCTGTGTGGTCTCGAGGCATTGGGTTGACTTGAAGGAGTCGTGAACGTCTCTTGGAGCATCCATGGGTGTTAGGTATTTTCCTGATCCCGATGAAAGTAGTTAATGGAAATGGGGAAGGTGGTTGAAACCTAATTTCACCCCATAAATGGAATGAATGGAAAAGTTTGTCGTGGAAGCAGATTGTCAGCACAAGTTCCCCCTGTCAATGGATTTTTTTGCAAATCCCATACCAATCTGATCTTGCGTCTGACAGAAGAATGAAAGTGTAGCTTGACAAAAGGAGATGCAGACATCGTGCCTTGAATTCATTGACCAAAGCGCACTCCAAGTGGTGGCAAGTGGTTCTGAGTATAAATACTCAGTTTTGATATTTTTTTATTGTCGATGGTCAAGCTAAGCTCCTGGATTGTAATGTTTTAATGAAGCTCTGGTTCTTTGGTTATGTAACCTGATATGAGATTTCATGTTTAATGAAAGACAACTTATATTTCCATCTTATATGCATCTGATATTGATTTTTCATGATCGAAGGATTCACATGGATTGTGGTGACTGTGTTGTAATGAATGTTTGATTGTAGTGCAGTTATAGCATTTTCAGTTTCCTGAAACTTCAAATTCAAGAGGATATTGTTTTTAGAGTTTTTCCTCCTTAGAATGCTAGAATTTTTTATGTCCAAAGAATACCTTTACATCTTCTCCTCGATTCCTACCCCCTACTCACCCTTACTACAAATTACTGGTTGAAGTTGATCAAGACCTCATTTGTTTGTGCATACTGCCCCAGTTTCCTTAGTTAAAGTGATATGCTCTCGAGTCTACCCCATCTGACCTCTTTAAATCCATTAACCATAACATATAAATTGATGGGTACTGGGATTATCTTTGCCGTAATCCAGAGGTGACTTCTAGTGCTAACATTTCTGGTGCCATTTTCGGGGATGAATTGAAGATTTTCCCTGGGATAGAACGACAAAGCTTACTGATTTTGAAGGTGCATTTGAACTCAATACCAAAAGAATATTGTGACCTTCACCTAGCAACTCCACTGTCTGGTGACTAAACTGGTCTGACTCCATTGTTTTAGTTGGCTTTGAAAGGAAAACACATGAGGTATCACCCATAGCTACCTCTGGACATGCCTAAAGCTGACCTAGAGAAAATTATCAAAAGAGGAAAGACCCCTCAAGAAGGTACTTCAGTTTCTGAATCAGGCGATTCTGGTAATTTTCATCATACTCCCTCTAAAGCTCCATTAGTTGCTTCTCATACTCCTATTATATATTCTGTTGGAGTTTCTAGAGCCTTAAATTTTGGGATTTTTCCTGCTGTTTTCTCCTCCCCTGGCCTTGGTTTGGAAGGAGAAAGTTTTGACACTCCCATCTCCCCTAAAATTGTTTATTGGCTCAGACCCAGGACCTTAGGAGATTTTCCCACTCCAGGTTTTACTATCCCTTCCCCTATCAAATTTGATGTAGGAGAAGCCTCTTTTCCTACTAGCTCTGCTACCTTTTTCCCCAGAAGTACATTTCTAGTCTCACCTATCCGAACTCCATATCCACCTACTTCTCCTCCTGTTCACACTCTAATGGCAAGAGAAAATCCCCCCAGAACCAAAATGGAATCTATAATAGCTGCTAGGTATGCCCCTCATGTTTTTCCTCAGCCTCTGAACACCTTTCCAGCAGATGGCTACCTTAAGCAGTTACCTAAGTTCACGAGAGAGGGAGACAAAATGATAGAAGCACACCTTGAATCCTTTTATAGTTTTATAGATAATCATGCCATATAGAATGAAGATGTATGGATGAGTATCTTTGTTCATAGCCTCGATGGTGAAGCTAGGAAGTGGTTCAGGGCCTTTCCCCCTGGATATATAGGCGATATTGAAGCCCTAGTTGAATTCTTTTTAAAGGATTGGGGAGACAAAAAGGATATCCTGTACTATATTATAGAGTTTGGGGCTCTGAAGAAAGATGAAGGGGAATCTGTGTCTGATTTCTCCAAGAGTTTTAATAAAATGTATAGTAAAATTCCCACCAAATTCAAGCCTATAGAAACCTCTGCAAAGATTACTTATTCTAGCGCTTTTGATCCTGACTTCTGTCTCCTGCTAAGAGAAAGAAGAGCTACTTCATTGGCTCATATGCAAGATGCAGCCCTTGAAGTAGAGTCTAATATATTTGTAGTTGATAAAATTAGGAGCAAGGCTGACAGAGATAGAAGAAGAGGGAGGTCCGGACTTTCAACCTCTGGTTCCTCTACTATCCATACGCAAGTTGATGAACTTACTAAATTAGTAAAATCTATGTCTGCTGAGATGGAGAAGTTGAAGCTTGAGGGAAGAAAGAACTATAGAAATCCACAAAATGTTGATAACAGAGGTAACTTCAGGAGAACTAACAACGCTCTTCAGATTCTTCCAAGAGAGCAAAGGAACATAGATAGAAATGATCAGAACATCCATACCCCTCTCCAAAATAATCTTGTTACGGATGATGAAGGTGAGGATGAGGAACTTGATCCTGAAATCCACTACCTTGGAGACACCTCCTCCTTTCCTCATTTGACTCAATCTGCATATGAGGAATCTCTCATGTACAACCAACTTAATGAGTTGAGTAAAGGAGACAAGGCCAACAATAGCCCAAAAAAATATAACCTGAGGTCCAAGAAGAAAGAAGGAAAGCCCGAAGTTCCTGAGAAACCTACCAGATCAGAGAGACCTACTAAATATCTAGAAAACAAAAAAGGTGAGAAAGCGCAAGAACCCTCTCCAGTAATTAAAGTTCCTATTCCATAAGTTAAAGAAATTCTAAAGCCCCCTCCCTCTTTTAATTTTGACCATGGAATTCAAAAAATTAGAATCCCTATACCCCTTTCTTAGCTGGTCAAACATGAAGATTTCAAAAGAAGCCTCTCTAAAATATTGCAGTCTGAACCCACGTCTCATTCCATAGACTTAGTCAATTTGCAAGATGAAAAACCAACAGGTATCCTAGGTCCTTTAGTGGAAGACAAAGATGACTCCTCTCCTCCCTTCTATACCTCAATAAACATACATGACAAGGTGCTTCACAACTGTTTGATGGATTCAGGGGCATCTCACAATCTTATGCATAAAATCATCATGGAAGAAATCGGTCTGGAGATTACAAAATCCTACCATGACCTATAGTTTTTAGACTCTAGGAAGGTCAAGTGCCTTGGGGTTATCAAAGACTTATCTGTATCTTTGTTCCAGCTGCCAATGAAAAGCGTGATCATGGACATCATGGTAGCCGATGTTCCCCCTAAGTTCGGGATGTTTTTGTCTACATTTTGGATAAAAAGACTAGGGGGAACTTTGCAAATGGACCTCACCTACACTACCATTCCGGTTTTTGGGGGTGAGCACATGAGACTTTACAGGGAAGCCCAGTTGGCCTAAATTATTAGTGATGAAGCAAACCCCACAAACCATCCTATCTTTGATCTTGACACAGATTTTGGATCTAGCTTGTTGCAACTCACTGACGCTCCTGAAACTCATTTGGAAATCAAAAAGAGGCCTATTACTTTTTGTGAAAATTCCCCTCCTATCACCTCTGTGTGGAAAATGTTCTTTGATGGAGCCTCTTCTAAGGATGGTGTTGGTGCTAGTGGTTCTTGTTTCTCCTGCTCAAGAGACTATAACTATGTCCTAAAAGTTAGAATTCTAAGCTACCAATAATGTGGCAGAGTATGAAGATCTCGTTTTAGGTCTGAGGGCTGCAAAGGACATGGGAATTGAAGAGATATCAACATTTGGGGATGTTGAGTTAATTTTCCATCAAGTCAGAAATATCTACCAAGATAAGAACCCTAGGCTAATAAGTTATAGAAATGAAGTGTGGGACTTTATTGACAATTTTTTCCTAGCTTTCAACATTTCATTTATTCCAAGAGAAGAAAACATCATGGTTGATTCTCTGGATGTTTCAGTAAGCAATTTCAGATTCCCTTTGCCACCAAATATCAAGTATGATGTATAAGTATGATGTATACATGACAATGTCAAGCATTGGAAATTATTTGAGGATGATCTTGAGATCAAAAGATTCCTTGAGACCGTTGATGTGTTTTCTGCACTACATATTGATCAAGATCAGGATTTTGAAAGTAGTCCTCATGCTGATGTTTTCTTGAACAAAATCACTAATCACCATATTGTTCAATTGTCTAGAAATCAAATTCTTAAGGGACTAGTTCCTTTGGAAAGACTATTTGACAGAAATTATGTGGCAGTGAAAGTTAAGGGATCACTCGATGATGCTGATATAGCCGAATGCAACATTGGTACAAAGAAAGATCCAAAATTTGTCAAGTTGTCGAGTAGTCTGTCAAGGGAACAAAGGGATGAATATGCTGAGTTATTAAAGGATTTTGTTGATGTGTTTTCCTGGACTTATGAGGATCTCAGAACATACAACACAAGCATCATTGAGAATAAGATCCCACTAAAGGAGGAGGCAAATCCATTTAGGCATAAACTAAGACAGATCAACCCTATGTTGTTTCCTATCATGGAGAATGAGGTAAAGAAGCTTTTAGATGCCCAGATCATCGTTCCATTGAGGTATTCTGAATGGGTGGTCAACTTGGTCCCAGTGAGAAAGAAGAGTAGAGAAATCAGACTTTGTGTTGATTTCATAAACCTAAACAGAATCTCCAAGAAGGAGAATTACCCATTGCCGAAAATGGAGCACATACTGCAGAGGGTGACAAATGTGTCTAGGATGTCCATGATTGACGAATTTTCTGGCTACAATCAAATTTATGTCTTACCTAAGGATGGAGAGAAGACAACATTCACCACTCCATGGGGTACATTCATGTATGTGAAGATTCCCTTTGGATTGATGAACGCAGAAGCAACTTTCCAGCGCGCTATGGACATCGCCTTTATTGGGGAAAGGGATACATTTGTAATCATTTATCTAGATGACATTACATTTTTCTCCAGGACTGATAAAGAACATTGTTGTCATCTGAGAAAGGTCTTCCAAAAATGCATAAAAAATGGTCTCTCCCTGAATCCCAAGAAGTCATCGTTTGCTATGAAGGAGGGAAAATTACAGGGGCACATAGTATCGGTTGAGGGATTAAACATTGATCCCAGTAGGGTGGAAGCCATCCAAACCTTAGTACTCCCTAGATCCAAGAAACAAGTTCAGTCTTTCTTAGGGAAGATCAATTTTCTGAGGAGGTTTGTTTCTAATTTTTCTGAAATGGTGAAGGACATTACAGTCATGTTGAGGAAAGGAAATGAAATCAAATGGACTACTGGACCTCATATTTCCTTCGATAAAATAAAGAAAGACATGACCAAAGCACCTGTTCTCGTCAGTCCTAATTATTCCAAAATTTTTATAATTTTCTCCTTTTCTTCATTTGACATAGTGGCAGTTGTTTTATTGCAAAAGAATGCAGAGGGCCTGGAGCAACCTATTTCCTTCTTCAGCAAGGCATTAAGAGGTGCATAGATCAAATATGACATCGTGGAGAAGTAGGCCTATGCTTTGGTGAAATCCCTCAAAGTTTTCAGGATCAATGTCTTGCATTCAAAGGTCATTGCATATGTTCCTTCAACTTATGTGAAGGACATTCTCATTCAGCCTGACATAGGCAGAAGGAGCAAGTGGATTGCCAAAATCCTTAAGTTTGATCTGGAAATAAAGCCTACCAAACTAGTCAAAGGCCAATTTTTAGCCAAGCTATTGGCTGAATCTAATTGCAAAGATTTGGGGGTTAACTTGATCAACACTTGCTCAGAAAATCAACAAGATAAGTTCGTTGATATTAGTTCTCAGCGCAACCCTCTGCTAGCAGAATGCACCTGGTACAAAGACATTATATATTTTCCACAAGAGGTAATGCCTCCTGACGGAATAGGAAAAAGCAAGGCAAGAGTGATAAATATTAAATAAATTAAATATTTCCTCGTTGATCATGTTTTGTATTGGAAAGACCCTCTGGGAATGATTTTGATATGTTTAGACCCACAGGAAGCCTAAAAAATTATGTTTAATTTTCATGATAGCCTTTGTGGGGGACATCAGTTTTGGAGGACCACAACCTATAAGATTCTCAGGGATGAGTATTTTTGGCCTACTCTATTCACTGACGTCTGTGAAAAAATCAGGGCTTGTGTCAAGTGCCAGAAATTCTCCAGGAAGCAACAACTCAAGTCTTTTCCATTGAAGTCTGTGGTAGCTTCGAGACTCTTTGAGCAATGGGGCCTAGATTTTATTGGGGAAATTCATCCTTCTTCAAGTGGACAACACAGGTGGATCTTGACCACCACTAATTACTTTACCAAATGGATAGAAGCCATCCCCACAAGGAGTGCTTCTCACAAGCTAATCATTGTTTTTCTAGAGGATATTATAACAAGGTTTGGTTGTCCGAAAATAATTGTCACTGGTAATGTTGCATCCTTTAAGGATGAACCATTGATTCAATTCTATGAGCAATTTTGGATTGCATTGATTCAATCAACTCCTTACTACCCCCAAGGAAATGGACTGGAAGAGTCCTCTAACAAGAGCCTTATAAAAATTATCAAAAGACTGCTAGAGGACAACAACAAAGCATGGGATTCAAAGCTCAAGTTTCTTCTGTGGGCTGATAGAGTGACAACAAAGAGATCTCTTGGTGTCTCTCCTTTTCATCTTGTATATGGAATTGAAGCCATCTTTCCTTCTCAACTGGCCTTACCAGTGGAAAAATTCTTCCAGGACTACCAAGGACAACCTGATGACATGGTCAGGAGGATACTATAGCTAGTATAAGTGCAGAAAACAAGGGATAAGATATTGGACAAAGCACATGAACATCAATAGAAGATCAAGCAAGATTTTGACAAGAAAGTAAGAAAGGAGGATTTCCAGTTGGGAAATCTAGTTCTAAAATGGGATGCAACAAAGTAGGACAAAGGAAAGCATGGTAAATTTGATACCTTGTGGATCGGCCCCTTCAGAATCTCTGAGATATTCCCTAATAATACTTACAAGTTGCAGAATTTGGAGGGTGATGAAGTTTTTGGTGGCCCTGTTAATGGGATTTTTCTAAAAATGTTTTTTGTTTGAAGTCGCGGTCGGCATCCCACCATTGTAAATACCATTCCTGTTTTTATGTTTATTTTTTTTTAAATAGATAAGAGTCCATAACCCAATAGTAGGACACTAGAACTACTTTTCTTGGCATCTCGCAGGAAGCATGCCATCCCCTGTGGAGCCAAATGTTATCACATAAAATTGTCAGAGTACTTGTGGGTTTATGGTTTCTACCTATGTCTGTAATGTTGCTTGTCTATCATCTTCTTGCAAACCCAATATTAAGTTTTTCCCTTTCTGCTTGTATATTTTCCTTCTGTTTTCCTTCATTCATTTGAACGATCTGTTTTCCTTGTCGTATTACCTGAGAAATCTTGGCCCTCTTCTTTGTTGTTTTCACTAAGGTTGATCACTTCCCCCTTTTCCTCTGTCACTAATCCTTTGCCTTCTCGAGCCTTTAGCCAGTCGCCCAAGTATTTTTTTATAGAGGCCGCAGCCATAAGTTCAAAGTGCAACACTTAGAGTGGTCTGATATGGACTCAAATCGAGCGAGTGAAGAAATTTCAGTGTAGCGAAGGAATTTTCATGTCAAATTTCAGAGATCGATGACGAATAATAAGTGCGAGAATCGGGAGTTCAAAACATTGTTGAAGTTATTTGTAAAATATATGAATCCCCAAAATCTGAAGTCAGGAGGAGCTGTTTGATCCAACAGGATGCATGGCACCAAATCTGAATCAGGGAGAAATTCATTTCAGGAAAGTTGAAGTCAGGAATGCGCATATTTCTCGAGTCCCGAAATGTCAAAGACCTGAAATCCCGAAGTGTTGATATTCATCTAGGTCATCCGATTCAAAGGGATGCATGGCGCTCGATATGAGAAATTGTTATTTCACAACTTGGGGGTTTAAGCATGGAGCACAACGTAGATCTGTGAAAGGCAAAGTCATGAAATGCGAAGCACCCTAGAGTTGGGCCCATGATCACAGCCCATGGTTATATGGGAAGTAGGTCCATAAAGAAGGTTAAGTAACTGTTGAGGGGTGGGTGGCTGAGGTTTTTGAGCAAGCATCCTTGTCGTTAAATGCAAAGAAGATCCAATCGTCGATCTGGAGGGGTTTTGTTCGCAGATTTGAGCATCAGGATATTTTGAATCAGGTAAATTAAAGACTCTCGAAATGACAATTCCCAAAATTTTACATAGGAGCCCCAGGTCATGCCCTGAGGTCGCATAAAGTGATGGAGAGAAGTTGCACCAAGGCCGAAAGCGTTCGTATTGTTCATAGACGAAGATATGTGTGGTCTTGAGGCCCATGGTTGACTTGAAGGAGTTGTGAACATCTCCTGGAGCATCCATGGGTGTCATGTATTTTATCGATCCCAATGAAAGTAGTTAATGGAAATGGGGAAGGTGGTTGAAACCTTGTTTCACCGCATAAATGGAAAGAATGGAAAAGTTGGTCATGGAGGCAGATTGATAGCACAAAGTGCCCCTGTCAATGGATTTTTCTGCAAAGCCCATACCGATATGATATTGCGTTTGGCAAAAGAATGCAAGTGCATCCTGACAGAAGAATATGCAGACAACGTGCCTTGAATGCATTGACCTGAGAGCACTCCGGGTGGTGGCAAGTGGTTCTGAGTATAAATACTCAATTTTTATATTTTGTTATTGTCAATGGTCGAGCTAAGCTCCCCGATAGTAATGTTTTAATGAAGCTCTAGTTCTTTGGTTATGTAACCTTATATGAGATTTCTTGTTTAATGAAATCCAACTTCTATTTCCATCTTATATGCATCTGATACTAAATGTTCATGATTGAAGGATGCGGATGGATTGTGGTGACTATTTTGTAATGAATGTTTGATTGCAGTGTAGTTATAGCATTTTCAGTTTCCTGAAACTTCGAATTCAAGGATCTTGTTTTCAGAGTTTTTCCTCCTTAAGCTGCTAGAATACCTAATGTCCAGAGCAGACCTTTACATATTCTCCTCGATTCCTTCCCCCTACTCACCCTTACTACAAATTACTGGCTAAAGTTGATCAAGACCTCATTTGTTTGTGCATACTGCCCCAGTTTCCTAAGTTAAAGAGATAGTCTCTTGAGTTTGCCCCATTTGACCTCTTTAAATCCATTAACCGTAACATATAAACTGATGGGTACTGGGCTTACCTCTATCGCAATCCAGAGGTGGATTCTAGTGTAAACAACGTCAACCACATGCTTTTAATTATCTAGACCTAAAATGTGACTCAGCAGAGAACAGACCCATTAGACCTCAATAACCATGACACTCACACTCAATGGCAAAGACATACTTTCTGAAAGATGTTATGGTTTGAAAATTGTCTATAAAAATAGATCTTTGACTTCTAATGGACACTCCCTGTAACCCCTAATTAGATTTTCTTCCTTGAATGGTTCATACGTTGTGTAGAAAGACTCTGGTATGCCAAGGGAACCTCGAATTGATTGACTCTCTACCCTATGCAAGACCTCAGACCCATGTTTATTGACGAGGACTTTCTCTTCTTATGAATAATACTCTATGCACCAACCTATGAACTTGGGAAAAGTGAACATAACCTCAAAAATGTAAGGGACTATATTGGCTTGGACTGCTTCTAGGAAGGGGATCTGCTTCCCTACATTATCGGATAGATTAGCTCTAGAAACAGAGATGGGCGAAATGGTGATTTGAGTGTCAAACACATCTGAATCTCGGTCAATTAGGGCTTATTCATTCGACACAGGGTGTTGTTCCATCACTGATACTATGATAGGGTCAATAAGGTGATGAAAAATAACTAGAAATGAGCGGAATAGGCGTGAGCTTGGTGCATTGTTGAGATTCAGTTGAATGGAGTGGTCACGCCAACTTTCAAACATTCTAGTGTTTTTTTTTTAAATAATAAAATAAATGACAAGTGCCCCCTTTATATACTTTTCTAATTTTGGGGGTGCGAGTGAGTGGTTTAATGAAACCCACTTCTCGCCCCGAAATGCAACCAGTGGCGCCACGTGGTCCCGACTCAAAGACCTGGTTTATTTTTTGGCCTGCCTTCAGGAATTATCCTCCATGCAACTTCTCACCCCGAAAATATCCCCGAGCATTGATCGGGAGCGCTTGCGATATGCGACCTATCGGGTCCCATCAACTCCTTTCTACCACCATATTTAGCCTCCTCCTGCTAGACTTGGCCCTGTCCTCTAGTTTTTCATGCCTCCACATCAGTTTAGCACCTCACTAAGTCTTGAAAACTAGGTTTCATACAAAAATTTTTATGTTGATAACATGGTCCATAATTTCCTTTCCATTTTGCTGAACATTGTGTTCTACTTTGATGAATGTTGTGATGGAAATGTCATCCGATTTTAACGCATACTCTTTTCTTTACAAATTTTGTAACATAGTGTAAATATTTTCTCTCTACAAGATACCTGGTCCTTTCTCAGGTATTCTTTGCATGTGAATATTTACTTCAAGAATAAAGCATTGTCCTTTCTCAGGAACTTTTAGTTTCTTGCATGTTATTTGAAATAGAGGAGTACCACCTCTTTAAAAACAAAGGGGGATTTATCTTCATGAGGTTGACTTAGAGAACATAACATAGTATTTTATATCAACAACTACTCAACCGAATGATGTAGATATCTATTTGATCACACGATTGAATGTTTCTGGATGTAGGTCGATCACTTGACAAATTGATGTAGAGATCCAGTCGATCACCTGTCCAACTGATGTAGAGATCTGGTAGATCACCCCACTGACTATTTCTAGATGTAGGTCGATCGCCTGACCCAATGATTCCAGGATAAGTTTGATGAACCATCAGAACATAATGTTCCATCATGGGATGTTTTAAAATTTTCTATTGGATGTGTGCCTATCGTTGAATGAACTTGGTTGAGTAAGACTTAGTTTCATTTGAAAATTTGTATCTTAATGCTAAGTTATGGGTACACCTTAAGTGAAGAGACATAGTTTGATTGTATTAGGAACACACTGGATAAGCTACTACAACTAAGGAAGGGCAGTTCCATATGACCTCAAGTGCCAAAATAGACTTGGGAAAAACTCAAGTTTGTAAAGAAAATTCTATGAAGACTATAGGTCCAAGATAGATACGTTCTTTTAGAAATTGTGATATTATTTATGAACAAACCTTCTCTTTTTTTAAAAACTTAAGTTGCATTGAACATCACTCCAAGGGTGTTTAGTATTTTTAAGTTTTTATATGTATTTATTTTCTTTGAATGAATGGACATCACAATTTCTCTTACTTTCCACACTACCAACTATTGATCAGATTATATATCAATTTAAGATATCCAATTGTTTTTTTGTTCAATGTTTTCATGTATATTTGAATTTATGATGCATTATAAATATAAATATCATAAAATACAATTAGCAAAGTTAAACACTATGTTTTGGTAGGTGTCACGTCGCCACAGGACACCTACCTAAACCTTGTGATTGTGCACCTCCTGAGGGTGTGAGAAACCACTACTATTCAAACTTGTTGGCCTAACCAACTCAATTCTACTTATCCCTAACTACAACTCTTCACCTAAAACATACCCATACTATGTTCTAGGCTACCACGAGATAAATCCACCCAACTCGTCTTCTTATACTTGGTTTTTTAGATTATTAACTTATACAGAAATACATGCATAATGATAGAACAACCATAAACAATATAAAAGTATGTGATGGCTCAGTTGGTGATCTGAGAATTTCTTTGAGATATTTCTCTACAAAAATTATACAATGGGGACATTTTACTGATGCTTAATAGCATGTGAACATGAATAAATAATCATTAAACATTGCATATGAACATGATCAAATTGTCATAATTATGTGCATGTGTGTAATTAAATCTCTACTTAATCAAGCGAGAATGCAATTAAAACTCACACATATAATTTGACACCCATGTGATAATGGCGTTCACTATACTTTTCTGGCTACGTCTCCAGATCCTCTTGGAATACAAATTTCTTTATTAACCTTCCTTTATTAGGTTTGAAACCTTCTCACAAAATGTGGCACATGCTCCTTACTGGGCGGAAATCCGAGAGTAGCCTCCTCTTGTACAAACATAACTTAAGGTTCTCACATAAGTGATATTTCTTCAAACTTCAGAAGGACTACATTCCTCACAATGCAAATATCTCTCTCCAAGGGGCCTAAAGGGGCCTCCAAAGGGCCTCCCTTAAAAAAGATTACATAAGGAATTTATATAGTTTTCCTCTCTCCATAATTCAAGGAGACAGGATCCACAAATTTGGGATATAATAACAAATCAAGGAAAAAATAAGAAAGAATCTCAACCAACCTTAACTTCCTCTTGAGACTAGGAAACAACTTGTGATAAAATGAGGAAGAATCCCAAACCAACTCATGGGACTCACAACTTCCTCTTAAAATTAGGAAACTAATTTGTGAGGTGGATTCTCACACAAAACTAATTCCCCCTTAAAACTAGGAAACTAATTTGTGAGGTGGATTCTCACAACCAATTTCCCCTTTTTACAAATTAAATGAAAATCACATGAGTAATTCCACTCACTCCAAGTATTAATCATTTTTTAATTAATAATACATGAGCTTCTCACACTCATTTAAAGTATTAATAATTTTACAATTTTAAACGGGGCATTAATCATTTTTTTTAGCTTTTTCACCTATCATCAATCATTTTATTGATCTTCTTGATGGTGTGAAAAGTATTGAATCCTTTTGTTGAGATCCTCCTGGATCATACCTCCCCACAAAAAGCACTTTGGTCCTCCAAAAGTATAGAGAGAAACTGTAACTTGAATCTCCACAACTAGCTTCTAGGAAGAGTCTTACACTCCATGATGTACTTCCCCACTGCTCGATCTGCATAAAAAATGTCTCTAATAGGCCACACTCTTCTTCTCCTTCACCTTTGTACTTCAGAATGAGGATGTTGATGCCAACACTTTCATAAATGCAAATCTGTAGTTGATTCTTTGATCTTCATAACAAATTTCTCTGAAAGGATGCACCCTTCTTCTCCTTCACCTTTGTACTTCAGAATGAGGATGTCAATGATGACACTTGCATCAATGAAAATCTATATTTGATTCCATGATCTGCATAACAAATGTATCTAAAAGGATACACCCTTCTTCACCTTCACCTTTGTACTTCATAATGAGGATTTCGATGACAAAACTTGCATCAATGCAAATTTGTAGCTGACAATACATGGATTACAAATTTCCAAAGTAGTACCATGTGTTGGTCACTATAATTGCTTAATTAATTTCAAACAACCAAGTGAAACATAAATTATCAACCCAGGGAAGTCTTTTGTTTCAAAGATAGTTGCGCACTATATATGCTCAAT
>ML782449.1:31373-73460 GCA_009831015.1 Picea engelmannii | reverse complement strand
AAACAGATTAAGCATGCAATAATGAGAAAGGACCTTATATACCTTGGAATGATCGGATGTAGTGATATTATGAGTCTAAACACTAGTGATGAAGGGTATAACAATGGCAAAAAGTATGGGCAAAAAGGGTACAATATGTGGTCATAACACCATGCTTGCCAAGAGTTTATAAAAACTCATGGATAAGTTTACAATGATTTCCAAAATAGGCCTTGGAAAAAATAATTCCTCTCACTCAACAGTGGCTACAAGACCCATTTCAATGTTTCCAACAAGGATTAACAAGGTTTAGGCATAGACAACAAATTCCTCTCACTCTCATCATTACTTTCAAGAGTGGCTAATTACAACCTTTTACATCATTAACATTAAAGATAATACCCTCAAAATGTGCACTAGTGGTAACTTTATGGTTTTTAAACCCCCCATTACAAACATGTGCCACATAATAAATAAGGAAAATGCCATCATCATCACACTCAACTCGCAATTTTGAGACTTTTGGCTGTAAACATGACTAATTTATGTTGAAGTGTCAAAATGACCTCTTACTACACCATATTGATTTGCATGCAAGGATCAAACAATGTATTTCCTGCAATAATTTAGATCTTGTTGCCTTGTTGCAGCACTCAAAGATCACCAGAATATGCAACATACATTCATCCTCTTGCAATTTCCAAAAAGAGGAAAAAAACATAAATGCATGAAAATCACATTGGATTTCATGCCAAGGTGCTCAACTGGTTGCTCAAATACTAACTAACACACCACCAGCAGGTCTTTATTGTCATTCTGCAACTTTTGACTGTAAACTTGACCCTGTTCTTAAAGGTGAAACTTAGCCTCGAAAAACATGCCAAGCAGTGATGGGCTTGGCCATAGAACTTAAATTTCGTTGTCCAGATCATAAAATAGACTATCCCATTGAATTCAGCTTGACAAATCATGCAAAAATGACTATACTTGTGTACCCTTCCATCACTGTCATTTATGGACTCCTCCTGGTATCTCTGCCTCATTTTCCATGCATGTTGATCGTAGAGCCTACAATTAATGCGCATCTGTAGCCTCAAAAAATGTGTTCACACTTGGTTGTGTGTCAGACCTCCTTCGAATGGAAATAAATTGGGCGTAAATAATATTTGGTAGGCGGGGCTTACAAAGCTCCACTTGTGGCATATTGGTTAAGGCTTGGGATAATATTGTGGGAGTTCCTGGGGTCAAACCTGCGGGCCTCCCCTTTTGGTTTTGTTTGTTAGAACAAATCCCCATTTATATTGAAATTTTCAGGTGAATATAAAAATGGCACTAGGTTGTTGGATGTCGGCTGATACAATGGTCTTTTTAACTTTTGATTTTTCGGATCTAGCCCTCATTGGGTAAATTTGGGCTTCCAAGTGGTGCCTTCATATTGGTTTCCTTATGCCCAATAATCTACTGACTTCACTATCACATATAATGATGTGTGTCTTCCTCTTAACAGTTCCACATGTCATGTTGTAAGTGGGCCACGTGGTGGCCTCTAGATGGTGCCATGTGGCACCTCCTAGAGGTGCCACATGGAACTTTTCTATTGGCCCAAGTGGTAGTTAAAAATGTCATTTTTGGGTGACACCTTTAGCTTATGGTGCTACCACATCAACATTTGTACGGATACGTCAGCACCTAATCCTCATGTCACGTCATCTGTTGTTCAACCATGTCATATGTTGTGTTAGTGCCATGTCATGTTCGTACTACCAAATAATCTGTATGATGACACATGAAACTTTCTTACTCGTCCAATTGTACCTCAAAAATGTAAAAATTGCATGACACATGGAAGCCTTTGGTGTTTCCACGTCAACATGTTAATGTTGGCATTGTACGGACTTTTCCAGATTTGCATGTTTTACGAACATTTTATATGGCCATAACTTTTTCATATGGAGTCTATTTGAGGTGTCGTTTACGCCATTGGAAAGTTCTCATTGAGCTCTTTGACTTGGTGGTGTTTTCTTCAAATTATGGGAACTTTTTATTTTGGCCATTTTTTTTCAACTAAGGAGGATCCAGCCTCCAAATACATAGAATATGGTACAATATTCTTTCTTGGTGTACCATGAAGCTCGACGTGAAGCTTCCAGCATTTCCTACTCCAATGACCACTCATTTTTCAGTGAGTGCAATAGTTGTGTGACTTCATGTCTGTCTCACTTTCACTGTAAACAGATTTTCTCTTCCAACACTTTGCAACGCTCTTGTTGTCCCAATAGTTTCAAGAAGACGTTGATTTACTCTGAAATCGCATGCTAGATATATCACTTTCATAAAGTGATGTGCCATCATTTTTCTTAGATGGTGTTGGTGATGATGTTAGCTCTTTGCTTGAAGAATCTTCTGCTTCTGCTGCTTTTGAGAATTCTCTTTCACCATACCCCAATCCTACATATCAGGGTCTTCCTTCAACCTCTAGTGGTTGAATGATTCCTTGGACATCAATACAAATACCTCCTCCTTTATACCCCATATTCATCAGTAACTTCAAGCCAGTTCCCTTGGTGTGCCTTTCAAAAACTCCAAAAGAGGCATCATCATTAAAAAGGGAAGGAATTGAACATGGAGAATTCTTTACCTCCATTCATGTTTGTGACACTTGGTCATCTTCCTGAATTTTGGCCAACTTCTCCTCTTGGTTGGATGAATATGTAGATGAGGCTTCTAGGAAACCACCCTGGTTCCCTAGTGTCTGAAGAGAATCCTCTATTATCTAACAATATGTGCAAGTATCAATATTTTCATAACAAGAACCATAACTGATATACCTGCAATGGACATAAGTTTTTCTAGTCTTGGAGGGACTTTGCTTCTCCTGTAGTGAAGAATTCCCCAACTTACTCCTCCATAGCTTGTAGTTGCAGTCGTAGTTTGTTCTTTTCTTCTTCTGATTCTTGAAGAAACCTTCTCAATTCATCATTCTCTTCTTGAATGATTTGGTTGATTTCTTCAATCTCATGAAGCCATGCTTGCTTCTTTTCTTTGCCCATGATTATATTTACAATATGAAAAAATGGTCAGACATGCTCTGATACCACTTGGTTCGATAATTTCTATGAGATATTTCTCTACAAAAATTCTATGATGAGAACCTTTTGTTGATTCTTAATCTCATGTGAACATGAGAAAATAATCATTAACATTGCATATTAATGTGAGCAAATTGTCATACTTATGTGCATATGTGTAATTAAATCTCTACTTAATCAAGAAATAATGCAATTAAAACTCACACATATAATTTGACAACCATGTGATAACAGAGTTCACCAGAATTTTTTGGCTATGTCTCTGGATTCGCTTGGAATATGAATCACTTTATTATCCTTCCTTTAGTAGAGATTAAACCTTCTCACAAAATGTGGCACGTTCTCCTTACAGGGAGGAAATCTCGGAGCAACCTTCTCTTCTACAAAGAGAACTTAAGGCTCTTGCTTAAGTGACATTTGTTCAGACACCAAAAGTACTACATTCCTCACAATGCAAATCTCTCTCTCCAAGGGGCCTAAAGGGGCATCCAAAGGGCCTCTCTTAACAAAGCTTACATAAGAAATTTATATAGTTTCCTTCTCTCCATAATTCAAGGAGACAAGATCCACAAATTTAGGATCTAATAACAACTCAAGGAAAAAATGAGAAAGAATCTCAACCAACCTTAACTTTCCCTTGAGACTAGGAACCCACTTGTGATAAAATGAGGAAGAATCCCAAACCAACTCATGATACTCCCAAATTCCTCTTAAAATTAGGAAACTAATTTGTGAGGTGGATTCTCACACAAAACTAATTTTCCCTTAAAACTAGGAAACTAATTTGTGAGGTGGATTCTCACAAATAATTTCCCCCTTTTTACAAATTAAATGAAAAACACATGAGTAATTCCACTCACTTCAAGTATTAATCATTTTTAATGAATAATACATGAGCTTCTCACACTCATTTAAATTATTAATCATTTTCTTACAATTTTAAATGGGGCATTGATCATTCTTTTAAACTTTTTCACCTATCATCAATCATTTTAATGATCTTCTTCATGGTGTGAAAAGTATTGAATCCTTGTGTGGAGATCCTCCTAAGGGTGTTTCCACACTACCAACTATTGATAAGATTATATATCAATTTAAGACATCCAATTGATTTGTTTTGTTCAATGTTGTCACATAGATTTGACTTTATGATCCATTATAAATATAATTAACATCAATCACAATTAGGAAAGTAAAACACTATGTTTTGGTAGGTGTCATTCCCCCATGGGAATCCTACCCAAATATTGCGATCGTGCACCTTCTGAGGGTGTGCGGAACCACTATTTTTCAAACATTTTGGCTTGACCAACTCAATTCTACTTATCTGCAACTATACCTCTTCACCTAAAACATACCCATACTCCATTCTAGGCTACCATGAGCTAAATCCACCCAACTCATCTTCTTATACTTCGTTTTTTTAGATTATTAACTTATACAATAGTACATGCATAAAAATAGAAAAATCATAAATAATACACAAGTATGTGATGGATTGGTTTGGAAACACCATTGTTCCTATCACCCACCAGCTACAACAATATATAGAAATACAATGGAGATACAATGGATTTCGAAGCTCTTGTTTACAAAATACAACTTCGGCGCCCACCCAAATACCTACACAAACTCATATAATGAAAACCCTGAATTTTGTCTCCAAAACTCAGATGTGTTGCACTAGGAATATCACACCTCAATCACCCTTGGTGTCATAGGGAGACCACCCTCATTAGTCCACAATACTCTACACAGGTGCACCCTACTAGTTCTACCACTTCATCCACTAACACACTCCAAGACTCGCATCACAACACGCATCAGAATGCACCTGAGACTTCAACCACTCCACAAACTCACCTCATACACATCTGATCCAAATTTCTACACTCACCCTAGACTCCAATTTTGTCTACCATATAGATTGTCTCAAGATAACTCACCCACCTACTGTCTCTGTTGCAGACTCCTCAAGGAAAAATGAGTCTCCCAATATGTGACTTATATCCTTGGGAGGGGTTCACACCCTCTACCCAAATCCACCTTAAAAATCCCCTCTATGATGATGTGCTATGCATTATGTCTAATGGTTCCTTATCTCCCCTTCATTCCCTCCATATATACTTGATCGGTCTGCTCCAAACTCCATGAACCGACATGTCTCTCCATGGGGAAAGGTGACTTGACGTCTCACCAAGGTGCGTGCACACCCATCAGTTCATCATGCCTTACTTTGTGAGAATACATCGACCTGTCAGGGTGTACAAAGGAGTGTGCCATGTGTCCTCTAGGTCTTCCTATGTGTAGTGCACTCGAACCAACTACTGATTCACTCCACATACTTGGTCCACCTCCTCCCACATGGCACATCTCGTTACATGACTTGTCTCTGCATAAGAGGTGAATGGGTCCACTCATTCAAGTCATCTCTCGATCCACCTCATTGTGCACTATAAGTGAAGGACAAGTCTCCTACTCTCCCAAATCTCCTAAACATGCTCGTAACCCATGCATAAGTCCTATTATGATTCGGTGCGATACATGCACATGATCGGGGTATTTAGTGAGGGCCTAATATCCTCCCCCACCAAAATTCATTTTCACCCTCAATAACATCTAAAAAAATATGTAGTATACAAGTGTTTTCCCAAACTCATTCCTTCATTCACAACTACATCCAATGGAAACCCCAAATTTTGTGCCAACTGGAAACCCCAAATTTTTCCAAAGTAGAAACCACAAGTTTCCCTACGAAGTGGAAACCCCAAATTCTCACAATTCATGCACTCATCCACAATACTGTGCAACCATCCACACTGCCATTTTTCCACACACTGATATCCCCCATGCCTTGGACTGATTGGGTAGCTAGTTGATCTAAAATTGAAGGCTTGTACAAAATGCAAGTGAAATTTTATGTGTCTTGGGTAATGGATCAATTTTCAAGAACATATATTTTTAATGATTTTTGGAATTAAAATTGCAGAAATAACAGAGATAAACAACCATCAAATAACACACATAACAAAACAAACGATAAAGGATTTCATGCCTCTCTTGTGATACATATCTTGGTCCATCTTCCAATGGTCCTCTTTCATTAAGTGTTCAATATGTGAAAAACAACAATTTACAATGCTTAAATGGAAAAAATAATAGCTCTGATAGCTTCAGAATTGTAAAAAACCCCTATCTAGCCTCTTTCTACACCTGATTTGGTCAAAAATTGAAGAACTTATCCCTCCTAGAAGTTTCTCCCTTCTCCTACAACCAAATCTATCTCCAAAACACACATACGGTCCGTTGAAACCTGGAACCCACTCCAGAACCTAGCTCTCTCGCATTTTTGGGCGCGTGGGTGGATTTGGCACAAATTTAGTGAAATTGGTGCCAACCCTCTGAAAAGTCTGGTTGTATGGGGTTATGTGCCCAAGGGCTCAAGCTAACCACCCACACTCGTAGGCTAGCCCCATAAATCCCCCATGCTCTTGGCCATGTGTCATTGGTGGTAGGTCATGTGTCCATGGGCTGGGGCTAAGCCTCAGCCCTACCGCCAACTCCTCGGCTCTACTGCCAACTCCTCTCCAAAGTAAACTCAAAAGGTAATGGTGCCACTACAGGGTAAGAAACACCCCATATGGGGATTGGTGAGTTTTTCCTATGCTTTGTCCATTCATCCGGAGGTCACAAGTTCGATCCCCATGAATTCCAATCAACCTTTTACAGGTCGGTGGGGTACCACGTCGCAGTTCCTAAGTGGTCCACATGGCACTCTACCATTGGACCACATATGCACCAGTCACCTATCACATTTCGACCATACATTGGTCCGAATCATTACCCTGGCACACCACCTATATGTCTGTATGGACTGTACAATCAGTTTCCACGTCAACATGTACGGACTGCACAGACAGCAAAAATTTTCCCTGTTTGGGAAAATGGACAGAACACCATAACTTTTCCATACGAACTTTTTTTTATCCCATTCAAGTTGCATTGGATTTGTGAGGACATAATTTATGCAATGGTACCATTTTTTAACACGATTGAACACTTTTATTTTGGAGCACTTTTTGATTCCCTAGATCACTCCTCCCCGTTGGGAAGCTTTTGGACCTCCAAAAGACTATTTTCAGTAAACCTGTATATGAGGGTATAGTTGCCTCACCCTCCCAACCTCAATGCATTTAGATTTTCTTGGATTTGCACCTTTGATACCAACACAAAGGTACTTCATATGCCCTTGTTTTGAAGTTCTTGTCTTTCTGTCAAGGATAGTATCCTGTTGCAATTCTGAAAGATATTCTGGTGAGAAGTCATCTATTGAAGGAATTTGAACATGCTATCCTTGATCATCAATCAAAGGAGGCTCATATAATCTAAAATTCTCAACATTAACAACTACATACATTTGCATATAAGGAGGCAAATCCAAATGGAAGGCATTGTTACCAATTTTTTCAAGAATTTTAAAATGTTCATATCTGATTGATTTTGTCTTTTTACCTTCTCCTTTAATCCTCTCTTTGCCGATGTGAAGCCAAACTTCATCTCCAAATTGGAAACTGTGATCAACATGATGCTTGCATGTATTGTCTTGTACTTGGCTTGGCTCTTTTCCAACTATTCTTGTACCATTTTATGAACCAATTGAATTTGTTCAATGAACTTATTTTCTTTATCAATGTCATAATGACCATCAATAGAAACATCCTTCCTAAAAATAAAATCTAAAGGAGATTTTGCAAGTAACCAAAACATGCCTCAAATGGAGATATTTGAGTCGATGAATGCTTAACTCGGTTATGAGCATGTTGAATGTAGTGTAGGTGCTCATACCAAAGCTTAGTATGTTTGTTGCAATAACCATGAAGAATATGTACTACTATTCTATTCACCACTTATGTTTGACCATCATTTTTTGGATGGAATGTTGTGCTCTTTTTCAACTTGGTTTCCATTAGTGCCCATAAGCTTGACCAAAATTTCCCAAGAAATTGATAAAATCGATCAGAAATAATGGATTTGGCAACCCAAAATGTACCCATACATGTTGAAAAAAAAATTGTGTCATTTATTCAGCTATAATCTGCTTCTTACAAGGCTTTAAAATACACATTTTTTCTAAAACGATCAACCATAACATAAATATAATCATGATTCTTTTTAAACATAGTTAATCCTCCTACAAATTCCATGGAAATGCTTTCCCAATGATGGGAAGGAACTGAAAGTGGAGTATACAATCCTAACTTTTTGTTTTTAGGCTTACTTGTAGCACATAAAGAACATCCTCTTACATATCATGATACACTTTCATTCATTTTAGGCCAATAGCAATACCTTTGCAAATTTTTCACCATCTTGCCTACACCGAAATGGAGAGCAATAAGAGAAGAATGTGCTTCCCTTATGATTTTGACTCTTTCACCCTGTGAAATACATAGCTTGCCAAGATGATACAAAATTTTATCATGCACATGGTAATCCAATTCCTCTACTTGGTTAGCTTGACACAAAGTTGCATATACATATTTAAAATCAACATCTAAAGCATACTATTCAACATAGTTCTCATGCATGATAGAATTATGCTTAAGAATAATTGAAGCACTAATAATAGGCCTAGAAAACATATCATCAATATTGTTATAAATGCATTTCTTATACCTTATCCCCAAGTGGAATTGCTGCAATAAACCCATCCATCTGAAATGTCTTGCCTATTGTAGCTTAGTTTGTGATTGCAAGTATTGCAAAGGTTGATGATCAGTGTGAATAATAGTTTCCTTTCCCAAAAAATAGTGTTTCCACTTTTTCACACTTTTCACCAATGCATACAATTCCTTGTCATATGTAGGATAATTAAATACTGCACCATTAAAAGTTTCAGAATGGTAACATATGGTCTTACCATGTTGCAACAAGACTTCTCCCATGGCATAGTTACTTGCATCTATTTGTATCTCAAATGGCTGTCTTAAATCAAGAAGTGAAAGAACTAGAGTTGAACTGATTCTCTCCTTCAATGCATCAAAAAAAAAAATTTGCTTGCCTCCCCATTGGAAAACCTGCTTAATGCTTGTCATGACATGTAATGTACATGGAATTGAGGAATAGTTAGAAATAAAATTTCTCCAATATTGGGATGCTCCCAAAAAGATTCTAACCTCAGTTGCATTGTTGGGCTTCGGCCAATCTAAAATGACTTTGACCTTTGAGGGATCTATCTTCAATTGCCCCCCTCGAACAATATGTCCCAAGTAAACTAATGAGGTCTTTCCAAACTCACATTTAGACATATTTAAAAACTAATTTTCTTTCTTCAAGACATCTAAGTCTTGCTTCACATGCCTAATATGTTCTTCTCAAGATTTTCTAAATATCAATATGTCATCCAAGTCTACAATTACACAATCATCAAGAAAAGGCCTTAAAACATTATTCATAACTCTCATGAACATTGTAGGAGCTTACAAAGCCCAAATGGCATAACCATCCATTCATACAAACCTTTCTTTGTTTTGAAAGTTGTCTTCCATGTGTCTCTTTCAACAATCCTAATCTGTTGATAACCACTCCTCAAGTCCAACTTAGTGAAATACACAACATCTTTCAATTGATCAAGAAAATCATACATTCGAGGAAGAGGGTCACGATTCTTTACCGTAATCTTGTTCAATGATCTGAAATCTACACACATGCGCCATGTACCATCTTTCTTTGGTACTAAAAGAATTGGTGACCCACGTGGCAATGTGCTTGGCTTGATAACCCCTTTGTCAAGAAGCTCTTGGGTTTGTTTTTTTATTTTAGCATTCTCCATGAATGACATCCTGTACATGCCAATGTTTGGAAGAGGACAATCTTGTTGCAATTGGATCTCATGTTGGATACCTCTTTTAGGAGGAAAACCTTTGGGCTCCTGAAACATCTCATCATAGTTGTTAACAACCTCATACAATTCAGATTTTAACTTTGCATCACATCCTTGGAAAGCTTCTTTTTCAACATTGTCTTTGGTTTGATCATTAAGAGTACAAAGTTCTTACTAGAATTAACAAGCCTCTTCATTTGTCCAACATTCACAAGTGATAAATTCAACTTCTTGTTATGTGCTCTAACAATGTACTCAACCCCATTTTTAAAAAAATGATATTTGTTCTCATGACAATGAAATATGTCTCTCCTATCATATAAATATGGACTTCCCAAAAAAATACCACAAATATCCAATGGAATGACATCAAGCTCTACCTCATCTATAAAGTTTGCAGTGATGGAAAATATTAATTGACATCTCTTATTCACATTCAATTTTGCATTGTCACATATCCAACCAAAGAATATGGTTTAGGATGAGGATTAGTTTCCAATTTTATTTTCTTGACAGTGTCTTCAGAAATCAGGTTTTCTTGTGAACCAGTATCAAATAATGTATCTATCTTGGTATGCTTTGAAATAACCCTTATGTGGAAAAGATTGATTCTTTCTTTTTCATGTTGAGTTTCATTGAGGCTGCTACTTGCAGAACTAGTACTAGCAATAGAATCCTTACCTTGGAAACCCATGGTTGTGATCTTAGTTTCATCTCCAGAATCAAATCCTAAATCATGTTTTGTAGTTGCAACATTCTTTGGTTTCCCTTTGTTGTTGAACTTTTTGGGTCTCTTTTCAGGATGAAGTTTCCAACAATGGTCTTCATCATGGACTTCTTTTGAATAGTGTTAACATGAGAGTTTTTCTCCCTCTTTCTTGATTGAAGCATTCTTCTTTCCATTTCCTTTGAATTTCCTCTTTCCCTTGTCTCCATTATTAAATGGATTCTTGCTTCCCTCTTGAGGATCATTCCTCCCTCTTGCTTCTAAATGAGTTTCCTATACACAAAATTCATCTAGTTTTATATGGTTAAACATGAGAATTGTATGTCTCAAATAACTATGCAATCCTCCAATATATTTGAGCAGAGTATCTTGAGAGGATAAATCTATACCCAAAATCAAAGATCTTTTTCTAAATTCTTGAGTATAGATTTTCACCATTTTCCCTTTAGCTTTCCTAAAGTTTTTCCAATCCATGATAGCTTTCTGCATGTATGCTAATGGATAAAATTGCCTTCTTATTGCAACAACAAAATCATTCCAAGAGGATAAAAATTTACCATGTTTCTTCATGTCCTCTTGATTGTTTCTTCCCACCAAATTAGTGTTGCACCTTCCAATCTAAGAGAAGCAAGTTGAATCTTGGTATCACCATCTTGGATTCTTTATATCCTGCAATACACTTCAATCTGACGAACCCAATTATCCAATCTCTCATCATTTACCTCCCCATTGTACATAGGAAATTCAAACTTTATATAAAGCTTAAGCAAAGGAGTTTTACCATGTTCCTTTGGAGAATTTGGAGATGGTTGTGAAAGGGTAGAAGAAGGGGACGATGGAGGTGAAGGAGGTGGAGTGTCACCATTTTCTCCATTTCCTTTTGGATTTTTATCACCATTACCTTCATTTCCTCTTGGAGGATTTGAGCTTTCTCCTTGCAACCTTGCATTCCTCTCTTCATATAAAACTTTCGCCATTTATGTCATATAAAAGAAGGCTTTTTCTGAAAGTTTCTTCATCTGAAGTGAGGATTTCATGAGTCTCCTCATGAGCCATACTTGGTAAATGTCTCCTTGAAAATTGAGGTGAATGAATTTTTCTCCTTCTTGAAAGTTGAGAACTTGGCTCCACACGTTGTCCTTCTCCTCTTGTAAGCTTCAACCTTGTAAGCATCAGAAAAACACTTGCAAACAAATCAAACCTTCACCATAACCTACACTCTGATACCAACTTGATTTGAAATTGAAGGCTTGTACAACATGCAAGTGAAATTTTATGTGTCTTGGTTAATGGATAAATTTGAAAGCACATAGATTTTTAATGAGTTTTGGAATTAAAATTGTACAAATAACAGAGATAAAAAACCATAAAATAACACACATAACAAAGAAAATGATAAAGGAGTTCACCCCTCTCTTGGGATACATCTCCTGGTCGAGATTCCAATGGTCCTCTATCATTAAGTGTTCAATATGTGAAAAAAACTATTTACAATTCTCAAATGGAAAAAATAACAACTCCAATGGCTTCATAACTATCAAAAACCCCTGTCTAGACTCTTTATGCACCTGATTTGGTGATAAGCCTCTTCAAGGGGGAAACCTCCTTATACCCCACATAAATGTCAAAATACAAGATGATTCCAAATGAAAATGTCTCCTTGGTATATATAGGAGACTGGGAGGTACAATTACAACCAATGGACTAAAGACAACATAAATAAAATAACATTACTAATGTAATATGCCCCAATTAAGGGGTAATGAGCCATTATTTAGGGCTTAACATGCCCCTCCCCTTGAGATAAGCATTGTCCACAACGCTTGAGTAACTCTGGATGCTTTTGTATAAAATACTCATCTTCCCAAGTGGAATCTTCATATGATAGTTTCCTCCATTTAACGAGATACTCTGAAATGGATCTATTCCTTAGCTGGTGAATTCTTGTGTCAATGATGGCTTTAGGCTCCAATATGATTTTTCCTTCCTCGTCAAGTTCTGGCAATATAGTTTGAACTGGTATATTGTCACCTATAACCTTATTTAAGCATGGAACATGGAAAATTGGGTGTACTCATGAAGATGCAGGAAACTCCAATTTGTATGCCATAGTACCAATCTTTTGCAACACCTTATAAGGGCCATAATACTTTGGTGATAATTTATTATACTTCTTGAGGGAAATCTGTTTGTATGGTTGTAGTCTTAAAAACACCCAATCCCCTACTTCAAAACTTCTTTCACTATGATGTTGATATTCTTGTTGTTTCATGTGATTTTGTGCCATGGTTAGGTTGTCCTTTAAGATTTGGAGAACTTGTTGTTGATGCTTGATGTGATGTTCCACTGCTTGAACCTTATATTTTTATTTTAGAGAAGAAGTGATGGAAGGAGGGTGGTATTAGTAGAGTGCCATAAATGGTGTCATTTTTGTTGCATTATGAAAGGAAGCGTTATACCACCATTCTGTGAAGGGTAACCATTTGAACCATTGTGTTTGTTTATCAGAGACAAAGCAACAAAGGTATCCTTCCAGACATTTGTTCACTATCTCGGTTTTTCCATCAGATTGAGGATGATAGGATGAGCTATGAGCCAATTGAGTACCCAAACAAGAAAATAATTATGTCCAAAAATGTCCAGTGAATATGGGATCTCTGTCACTTACAATAATCTTTTGGCTTCCATGTAGCTTTTGAACTATCTCCATGAATGTGGTGGAAACTGTACTAGATTTGAAGGGATGAGAGAGTGCACAAAAGTGTGCGTATTTGGTGAGTCTATCAACAATCACCATGATGACACTCTTTCCTTTAGAGTTTGGTAACCCTGTTATGAAATTCATGGAAACCTCCTCGCAGCGCTGACTTGGGATGGTTAATGGTTGTAAAATACCTGGGGTCTTAATTTTTTCCACCTTATTTTGTTGGCAAACCAAACATTCTGCGACAAATCTTTAAAAATCAGTTTTAAGGCCATCCCAAAAAAATTCCTTCTTGACCCTATGGTACATTTTCAAAAATCCCAAGTGCCCTCTTACTGGAGAGGTGTGCAATTCCAATAGTACCTTTTGTTTGAGTTGGGAGTTCTTACATAGATATAAGTGATCTTTTTACCATAGTGAATCATTTTTCCATGTAAATGTATCTGATGCACTGGAATCCTGCTGCAACCTTTGAATGAGAGTCCACACTTTTTCGTCATTCTTCCATTCATCCCTTTCTTATATTATCCAATCAGGTTGGATGATCGAGATAGCAAAGCAAAAATCTGGAACATATTCATCCTTTCTTGAGAGTGCATATGCCACAACATTTTTCTTCCCTTCTTTATAGACGATTTCAAAATCATAACCCAATATCTTGGTCACCCATTTTTGTTGTTCTTCTGAAGATAGTCTTTGTTCCAAGAAGTATTTAAGACTATCATGATATTTTTTGACCTTGAAGTGCCTACCTATTAGGTAAGGACGCCATTTCTTCAATGCATGTAGTATTGCCATCATTTCCTTCTCATAAATGGGTTTGTGTAAGTCCTTTCCTTGAGTGGTCTACTTTCAAAATCCAAGGGCTTTCCTTCTTACATTAGGACAACAACAATTCCATTTCCTGAGGCATCACATTCCACAATAAAGGTTTTTGTGAAGTCTGGAGTGGTCAAGACAAGAGCTTTTCACATCACCTCTTTAAGTTGTTCAAAAGATTTAGTTGCCTCTGGAATCCATGAAAATGCATCCTTCTTAGTTAGTATCGTTAAAGGTGTTGCTATTCTTCCATAGTGTCGAAAAAACTTGTAGTAGTAACCTATGAAACCCAAAAATCCTCTAAGATTCTTCAATGTTTTGGGAATTGGCCAGTCCATCATGGCCTTAATCTTGTTAGGGTCTGCCTTGACACCTTCATGAGATACAATATGACCCAAATACTCTACCTCATTCACCACAAAGAAACATTTGGATTGTTTGGCATATAGTTGTTTCTCCTTTAGTAGTTGTATAACCTTGTCAACATGTTGCACATGATCCTCCCAAGACTTGCTATAGATTAGTATATCATCAAAAAATACTAACACAAATTTTCGAAGGAAGGGCTTGAAAATGGAAGTCATCAACTCTTGCAATGTGGAAGGTGCATTTGTAAGGCCAAAAGGCATGATCAAAAATTCATAATGGCATTCATGAGTTCGGAATGTTGTTTTTGGGATATCTTCTTCCTTCATTCTAATCTGATGATACCTTGAATGAATATCCAACTTTCTGAAGTAGATTTCTCCATGTAGTTCATCTAACAATTCATCAATGACGGGAATGGGAAACTTATCTTTAATAGTGATCTTGTTGAGCTCTATATAATTTGGACACATATGCCATCATCCATCTTTCTTGAATACCATTACTACCGGTGCAGAGTAAGAACTTTGGCCAGGTCTAATAATGCCAACCTCTAACATTTCTTCAACCATGCACTCAATTTCACTCTTCTAGGCATAAGGGTCTATGTATGGCCTCATGTTAGGAGGAACACTCCTAGGAATTAGGTGAATATCATGATCATGATTTTGAGTGGGTGGAAGACCTTTGGGAATATCTTCAAATACTTTGGAATGCTTGTCAATGATCCCTTGGAGATCTAGAGGAATAGATGGCTTATATGTTTGAACATCTAGTGAGCATAGCTGTACAATTACACTTCGATGCCCATTTTTCAATAATTTTTTCATTCCATTGGATCTTATCACATTACTGAGTTTCCTTGTGATACCTCTTAACTCAATTTTTTTTCCTTCCAATGAAAATTTCATGAAAAGTTCTTGAAAATTAAAATCCATTGTTCCTAATGATTGTAACCATTGGATTCCTAGTATGACATCAACACCACCCATGGTTATAGAAATCATTGGAATATTCATTACATATTCCCCCATAATAAGATTGATCTTATTGCATTTTCCTGAGCAATTGATAGTTCCTCCATCTGCAATCATTACTTGAAACTCTCGTGCTAGATATACAAAGCAATTGGGAGCTTTGGCTAATTTATAGTGAATGAAATTATGAGTACTACCAGAATCAATTAGGACTATTACCTTTTTATTTTTGATATATCCTTCAATCTTGAGGGTTTAAGGAGTGCTAATTCCAGTCAATGCATTACATGATATCGTGGGAGTCAACTCTTCAGAAGAAATTGCATCTACATTTTCATATTGAGATGGTTCTTGTTCTTGTTCTTGTTCTTCTTCCTCTTCACAATCTATGTAGAATAATTTCTTCTCACCACACTTATTTCCCTTACTGCAATTGCAGACACAATTAAAGCGTAAACCTTTTTCTTTTCTTTCCTCCAATTGTTGAGGTTTTAACCTGGTAGGTTGAGGTGTTTTAGAAGAAGGAAAATTATTCTCTCGATATATGTTAGGAGCGGTCCTTCTAGTAGCCCTAGCCATATTTTTACTTTCAACATTTCTTGCCACCCTAAATGCATTCTCCAATGATTTGGGTTCTCAAAGAAGAACCTCATGTTGAATGTTATCCCTTAAAGTTCCTATGAATACATAAATCAAGTGCTCATCTGAAATATCTATTACCTTTATATTCAATCTTTGGAAGTTCTCAATGTGCTCTGTAACTGAACCCTTTTTCTTGAGATTTATCCATTGGCTAAAGAAGGTATTTCTCCTTGTATCATCATAGTGTACTATCATTTCTTCTGTGAAAATTGTCCAAGTGACAAGTGATTTGCGAGAATAAAGCCATCGATACCACACAAATTGATTGGGTTCTAAATATAAAGAAGCAATCCATACCTTTTTTTTATGTGGAACATTATGTAGATCAAATAATTTCTTCATCTGAAGTATCCATGTGATTGGGTCCTTGCCATCAAACTTCCTCATATTGATCTTAGGAAAGTGGTTGTTATTCAACCCAATGTTAGAGTTTCTCCATTCTTGATTCATCTTCCGTGTGTCCTCATCATGAATTTTATGAGATACATTTTCACTTTCAGGTGTCCTCTCTATTAGGAAATTTTTCAATCCTTCCATGATCTCTCCTTTTAAACCATCCATCTTAGTATTTATTGCCTCCAACTTAGCTTCCATTGAATCCCTCATCTCTTGTAGTTCATCTTTTTTTACTATCTTATTTTGTAAATCATTTATGTCCCTACACATTTCTTCACCTTCATCAAGAGTCCAAGTAGGATTGTCTAGAGGCTTATTTGGTGTAGAAGTTCCCTTTTTTGGTGGCATGTTGGCCAAGTATCACTTTAAACCTTAATTTTGAGGTGGTTCTACTAGACAATCTTCCTTTTATTGTATCTCCAAAATTTTGGCCCTTCTGGGTATGAAATTTTCTTTTTTGTAGTTCTCTGATATTTCTTCTCTAGAATGCCATAGGTCTAATCAAAATTGGATGTTCCAAGTGGAATTTACGGTAACTTCCCCACAACTTAATGATTGTTGGACTTTCTAGGAGATCTCACTTGTATAGTGTGCCCTGCACAAAATGATTGATATAAAATTCTGAAAAGTGTACCAGAAATACTAAGGATTGTCCACTATCCAATGGAACCAGTCTCACTCAATTTGGATACTCTAGGAAGAAGTTATGATTGTTTTACCCGAAACACCTTCTTGAGACTACTCAATAAGACTAGTCAAATACCCTATCTTCCACGGGGTGTATCTACAAATTTAAGATGACCCAGAAGATGGAACTTTTACCAAAGATACCTTACTAATTTCTGTGAATAGCCTCCAGATTTCATGGTCAGAAACATTACAAAAAAAAATTTATAGCGAAAAATTATGCAATGAGTCAATTCATGATGATTCCAAAACCCTATCTTACAGAGGTTGTATATACGGAAGTACAAGGCCTCAGGAGCTAAAATTTTAACCCAATTTACATTGATCCATCTACTAAATATTCTCCAATTCGTTCATTCTAAAACATTGTAGAAAAACAGTTATAGCGAAAATTCCAAGGTGTCTCATATGTAGTAGCGCAACCCCAAGACCTTGAGCTCTGATACCATATGTTAAGAACCAAATATCAATATGGCATAGAAAAACCTCAGAATAAGTACTCAACGTCTTGAAAAAGAGAGAATTTCAGGTAATAAGCCTTTTCGAGGGGGAAACCTCCTTATACCCCACATAAATGTCCAAATACAAGATGATTCCAAATGAAAATGTCTCCTTGGTATATATAGGAGACTAGGAGGTACAATTACAACTAATGGACTAAAGCTGACATAAATAAAATAAAATTACTAATGTAATATGCCCCAATTAAGGGGTAATTAGCCATTATTTACGGATTAACACCCTCATGCACAAACTGGTCACTTCCTTTTTCAATTCAGTTCATCCAGTCAATAATATCAGAGCAAGGCAAGGTTTCCCCTCACCTTGTTGCATTGTGAAGTCACCCAAAATAAAGTTCATGCATCACAAATTAACTCCACTCCCCACCCCATGGTGCAGTTGCCCAATCTTCTACAACCTTACATAATCTGCATCACATCCAAGTCTGTGAAGCCTCAAGGGAAATCACCATGCATCTATTCTCTACACATCCAACCAACTTTTCCCTTGCGAATCAACCTACGATGAACTCTACAATTCTGGCGTCCTTGGTCAAGTTTTCCCCATCTTCATTTGTGTCTTTAGATATGAAGTGTCCCATCTGCTAAAATAAATGCATGTTAAGACTACCTTTTCCCCATTACTTCATCAACCAGCCATGTTTATATGTCTACCCTTCTATTCCTTGAAATGGTTAGGCTTCACCCTCAACCATCCTTTCCAAAGAAAGAGAAATTCTCATGTCCAAGTAATCTTTTGATGTTGCGATATGTCAGTTTGCACAATCCTCCAAATCAAGTAAACTCCTCAACTCACCTCCCTCTATCGAGTCACCTCTACACAACTCAACATCTCTGATAAGTGTGGAAAATGCACTCATACTCCTCAAATGTCCCAATGAAATGTCCAAAGTACTCTAAGTAGAATAATGTTAATGTTTAAGCCATTATTATAGTTCTTTGCATTTCATTAGATAACAATAGCATAATACAAGATCATTGAGAAATACATAAACACAAGAGGCATAGCATTTATCCTAGGAAACCCTCTAGGGGAAGAAAACCCAACAAAACATCCTTATTATAGATAGCCAATACAATGCCAAGAGATCTCTTAAACTAATGCAGAAGATCCTCTCCCAGATATGCACCACTCTCTCTCCTTCTTCTCTAACTGCAATTCTGAAACTTGTCTCACAAATGAGCAAGTGATTTGTGTGTCTAAATGAGGTGCTAGCCTCCTTATTTATACAAGACTGGCATGTGTGAAGTGTCTCTTCACTGGAAGAGCCAAATTCTCCAATTGGGTGGTTATAACCACCTTTTCTATGTTTTGGGGCCTCTTTGATATATTTTGGGGCCAACTTCTACTTTTGTCTTTTACAATTACAATATGACCAATCCACAAAAGGGGATTTGGTCCTTTTAAAGTAGCCTACATGATCAATCCACAATGGGGATTGATCCAATGAATAATATATCAAATAATAATAATAAGAATACACTTTGCAGTTACATTATTTCAACACTCCCCCTTAACAAGAAGGGTATTCTTCAACAACATCATGCGAGAGAGAGGACAACATCATCAATAACATCAAGTGGGTGAGAGGACAACATCATCAATATCATCTTGGAACACTGACTGGCATATCTATAAATCATTGGAAGTTTTCTTCATCGGCAACATCGTCATTCTCAAAGGAATGCCATCATCATCTGCATCAATATGTGTTAGTATAAAAACGGATACATCATCATCATCACAACACAAGGCTGGCTCATCATAATACAAGACTGGCTTTACATCACAGTTGTCAAGCTAGAAGCTCAGTACTCGTCTCATCTCAATGTCTTTCTTTACGTCACAACACTCAGGCTGGAAGCAAGATACTAGACTGGATTTACGTCACAACTATCAAGCTAGAAGCACAGTACTAGTCTCATCTCATCATCTTGATTTACGTCACAGCACTCAAGCTAGAAGCAAGATACTCATCCTGCTTTACGTCACAACCATCAGGTCAAAAGCAGGATACTAGACTGACTTTACATCACAGCTATCCAGCTAGAATCTCAGTGCTAGTTTCATCATATCATCTTTCTTTACATCACAACCATTAGGTCAGAAGCAAGGTACACATCCTGCTTTACATCACAACCATCAAGTTGGAAGCAGGGAACTAGATTTGCTTTATGTCATAGCTATACAACAAGAAGCATAGTACTAGTCACACATCATCTTACTTTATGTCACAACCATCAACTCGGAAGAAAGGTACTCATCCTTCTTTACATCACAACCATCAGGTCGGAAGCAGGATACTAGGCTGGCTTTACGTCACATCTATCCAGATGGAAGCATAGTACTAGTCATATCACATCATCTTGCTTTACGTCACAACCATCAGGTCGGAAGAAAGAGATGTCTCATCACAGCATCTACTCCTCCTTTCAAGGAGGGTCCTTTCAGACTATGCCAAGCTTATCTCGAAAGTACTCAAACTTTATGAGAGATAGTGGCTTGGTCAACATGTCAACAACCTGTTCATTTGTGCTAATGTACTGGAGCTTTAAGGCTCATCTATGCACCATGTCACAGATGTAATGATAGTGGATCTCTATGTGCTTCAACCTATCGTGGAATACAGGATTCTCTGTCATCTTTATGAAGCTCTGGTTATCACATAGAATCAAGGTTTCTCTCATATCTAAGTCAAATAGGTCGGTCAGCAACTTTGAAAGCCATATAGTTTTGCAGTTTGCAGAACATGCAGCAATGTATTCTGCTTCCATTGTGCTGAGATAAATACTAGATTGCTCTCTACTCTGCCACTAGATCATAGCTGATCCCAAACTGAAACAACATCCTAAAGTGTTTTTCCTGTCAAAAACACTTCCTTCCCAATCTGCATCAATATATCCACTCAATGTGAAATCATGATCTCCATCATAGCTGAGACCACAATCTATTGTACCTTTAAGGTGCCTCATCACATGTTTTTTTGCCACTAGGTGAACATGTCTGGGTTCTACCAGAAACTGACTCAAGGTGTTCACGACAAAACAAATGTCTGGTCTGGTGTTCGTCAGGTACATCAACGATCCAATAATCTGTCTGTACAGTGTGGCATCAATCAACTCTAACGAAGTATCGACCAACAGCTTCATCTTCACTTCCATGGGTGTATTCATAGGCTTGCATTCCAACATGTCGAATCTCTTCAAGATTTCGATTGTATACTTCCCTTGGTTAAGGAAGATCCTCTCAGGACTCTGCCATACCTCAAGACCTAAGAAATAATGCATTAGGCCAAGGTCTTTCATTTAAAATTCTGAGGCAAGTCTCTTTTTACATTCAGTGATGATCTTTTCTTCTCCATTTAAGAATAAGTCATCCACATATAGTAGTAAGATTACTGGCTCATCGTTCATGATCTTGAAGTAGAGGTTAGAGTCTGCTTTACTCTTGGTAAAGCCTAAGCTTGTCAAGAAACTATGTATACAGTCATACCAAGCTCTAGGAGCTTGCTTCAATCTGTATAAGGATTTCTTCAATCTATATACATGAGACTTCCTGTCTTCAACCTCAAATTCTTGAGGTTGCTCTATATACACTTTCTCTTCGATGACACCATTTAGGAAAGTTGTCTTCATGTCCATATGGTGCAACTTCCACTTCATCTTAGCTGCAAGAGCTATGATGGTTCTGATCGAAGTGTATTTGGCCATAGGAGCGAATGTCTCTTCATAGTCAATGCCTTTCTTCTAGGAAAATCCACAAGCAACAAATCTTGCTTTATACTTCTCAATACTTCCATTAGCAGCATGTTTTACTTTGAAGATCCATCTGGAGGATACCACATCTATACTCTTCGGTCTAGGAACTACTTCCCATACTTCGTTCTTCATTATGGATTGGTATTCCTCTGTCATGGCATCTTCCCATTCTTTCCTCTGAATGGCTTCTTCAAAGAAGGTAGGCTCCTTTTCTAGGAGATCACACATCAAAGTCGTATAGCTGGAGAATGGATTTAGTCTTTTTACCTGTCTTGTAGTTCCTTGGGGAACACCGTGCTTCTCTCCATCTTGAATAATCTCTCTAGCCCAAGCTGGCTTTCTTTTATGGAGGGTCGACATCTGAGGAGGTTCTTTCACTTATACTATATCATGGTCTTTTAGAAGTTCCTCATTAGGGGAAGTTACGACTTCCCTCACTGGTTCTGCAGCTCTGGGAACCTCCCTCATTACAGTACTGGGGATTATGTGTTCCTCTTCATATACTTCTTCAAGCTGGCATAGTTTAGATTTATTGAGCGTTGCATCTTCATCAAAGGTCACATCCCTGCTGAACTCAATGTGATGGTGACCTAGTATATAGATTCTGAAGGCCTTGCAGACCTCATAGTATCCCACAAATATTCCCTTCTTTCCTGAAGGGTCCATCTTGTTTCTCTTTTCTTTAGGTATATGAATAAACACTGGAAAGCCAAATATTTTGAGATGGCTTACCTCTGGCTTCTTTCCAGTGAATATCTCTTCTGGTGTCTTGAGCCCAAGTGTGCTATGGGAAAATCAGTTCTGCACATATACATCTGCCATTGCTACTTCTGCCCATAAGCACATAGGAAGATCTTGATCATGGATCATAGTCTTCACAGCTTCCATTATGGTTATGTTCTTATGTTCAGCTACACTGTTTTGTTGGGGATTATAGGGAGTAGTGAGTTCCCTCTTGATCCCAACATATTTGCAGAAGTTCACAAAATCTTTTGAGGTATATTCTCCTCCATTATATGACCTGAGTATCTTAATATTTCTTTCATAAAGGTTCTCTATCAAGGTTTTGAATTCCTTGAACTTGTTGAACACCTCATCTTTATATTTCAAGAAATATATATCCAGGTTTTACGAGAGTAATCATCAATGAATGATAAATAATACACATACCCACTAATGGAGGATGATGGCATTCAGACACATACATATGAATGAATGAGTTCTAGGACTCCTTCTGCCTTGTTGTCCCTCTTCGAAAATGGGTTCTTGATGTTCTTCCCTTATGCACATCCATTGCATATGCCTTTATGGTCACCTTTGAGTTCTGGTAAACCTGTGACTGATTTGCATATGTATGGTAGTGCCTTGTAGTTGATGTGGGCTAACCTTCTATGCAAAAGTTCACATGAGTTTTCAATGGCGTGGGTCATGGCAGCATCTGAGTGACCCTTTAGTTTATACAAGCCATTCGCTTCACTTCCAATGATGATTGCTTCATTCAAGCTTTCTCCTTTAGCCCACATAATAACTTCACCATCTATAAAGGCAAATATGAAGCCTTTATTTTCTAAATATGAAATGGAGATTAGGTTCTTCTTCAAGCCTGGTACATATAGTACGCCCTTCATTTTTAGTGAATTCCCTGAATTTAGTTTGTGGTTTGATTCTCCCGCTCCCTTGATGGGATATTGGTAATCATCTCCAAGTGTCACTTTCTAAGAAAAATTATTTTCTGAGATACAAGAGAGAATGTTTCTTTGTCCCGTCATGTGCTTGGATGCGCCACTATCAATGAGACAAGTGTCCTCTCTGGGTGTTACAGATCCTAAGAGGGCCGAGATCAAGACATGGTCTTTGATCTTATCTCTTATCATCTTTGCAGATGGCTCTTCATCTTCGACTACATGGGCATGGAGCCTCTTATGTTTTCTCTCGTATTCTTCTCGTCTGGTTGGACAAAACTTCACAATGTGTCCCATCTTGTCACAATGATAGCATTGTACAAATGAGTAGTCCCTTTTATTTTGTTGTCCTTTCTTCTGAAATCTCCTTGGATGAGATTCTTTATGATTGAATTTGTTTGACTGTTGAGGCTCTTTATGAGTGTCCTTTTGGAAGTAGGGTTTCTTCCTTCCTCCTCTGGTGTGAGTAGCTAGGGCTTGATCATCATCTCTTGCTATAAATGCTTCATGATTTGCTACTCTTGTTTCTTCTTGGATGCATTCTTCCCATAGACTATCAAACTTCGGTTTCTTCATTCTGGCACATATCGTTTGTATGAATGCATCCCAAGGTCTTGTGAGACCATTTAGGGCCTTCATTATGAGTTCGTCTTCGTCTATGGTATCTCCAATAGCTTCTAACTTTTCTTTGAATTTTGAGATTCTGGAGAAGTATTCCTGAATCGTTTCTCCTTTCTACATCCTTGTATTCTTCAGTTGAGTTATTAGGTTCATCTTTCGATTTATGTTATTTCCTTCATATATTATGTTCAAGGTATCAAACATTTCTTTCAGAGTCTTCTTATATGACACATAAGGAATTAGGTGGTCTTTGATTGAATATGCAATGATTCTTTTGGCCCTGATTGTGTTCTTTTGATGCTTTGCCTTTTCTGCAGCATCGACGGGTTCCGGTACTTCTTCTTTTATGAATCTTACTAGGTCATTCTCTTCAAGAATGAGACCAGTCCTATACTTCTATGCATGAAATTTTTCCACTCCTTCTAGCTTGTCAACAAGCTTAATGCTTCCAGACATCTTTACCTAGAGCTAGGAAAATGACCGAAAAAAATGAAAGTGCTCAAAATCAAAATCTGAACTTACCAGGAGGTGCGCTTGGCTGAGGCGAGTAGCCTAGTGTGTTTGGATCTGAGAATATCCAACTTTTTCTCCTCCAAATTTGATCTGTGGATTTCTGGACTAGTGCTTCTAGTACCTCTGGTACTCTGGTACTTATGGTACTTATGGTACACTAGTTTTCTGGTACTTTTGGTACTTTGTGAAACTAGGGTTTCACTTTCCAGGAGATCTAGCCACTGAAAAGGTGCACTGAGAGTGCCAAAGTGATCCTTAGGAGAGGGCACACTTTTCTAGATGGTTTTGGGGCTGAAAATCTTCACCATCAAAAAGACCTAATTTTCATGTACGACAACAGTGACGTTTTTCACTCTTGTGAAAGATGCTTCCTTCATCTTGGCTCTAATACCATGTTAATGTTTAAGCCATTATTATAGTTCTTTTCATTTCATTGGATAACAATAAAATAATACAAGATCACTGAGAAATACACAATCACAAGAGACATAACATTTATCCTGGGAAACCCTCTAGGGGAAGAAAACCCAGCAAAAATTCCTTATTATAGATAGCCAATACAATGCCAAGAGATCTCTTAAACTAATGAGGAAGATCCTCTTCCAGATATGCGCCACTCTCTCTCCTTCTTCTCTAACTGCAATTCTGAAACTTGTCTCACAAATGAGCAAGTGAGTTGTGTGTCAAAGTGAGGCGTTAGACTCCTTATTTATACAAGACTGGCATGTGTGAAGTGTCTCTTCACTGGCAGGGCCAACTTCTCCAACTGGGTGGTTATGACCACCTTTATTATGTTTCAGGGCCTCTTTGATATATTCTGGGGCCAACTTCTACTTTTGTCTTTTACAATTACAATATGACCAATCCGCAAAAGGGGATTTGGTCCTTTTAAAGTAGCCGACATGGTCAATCCACAATGGGGATTGATCCAATGAATAATATATCAAATAATAATAAGAATACACTTTGTAGTTACATTATTTCAACAAATAAGTCACCTTAAATAACTTCCATTCCCTGACACGTTTAAGCCAATACTTCTTTTTACCTCAACCAATGACCCCCTCCAAATATCTGAGTCATCCCATAATCATCCACAAGTCACCAAGGTGTGCTTTGCCTCATCTAATGTCTCATACCAAATGCGAGAAAACACCACCCAAGTCACTTGGTTTGCATTTAGCTCATTCAGGTTGGTTTTCAATAATTCTTCGTTGACTTCTTTGTTGAATCCATCCATCATTTAGAAAAAAAATGCATTGCACCTCTGCAAGTGTCTCACATTCTGGAACTTTCGTCATGAATTGTCAAGTCACCACATGACTCAATAAATATGTCTACAGCGCCAAATGACCAAGATGCCTTGTCCATTATCTCAAACTAGACACATCTATACCTCACTTCTTGCTTCATTGCAGTGACCAGTCCAATTCACCTCATCAAAGAGTCTTCAAAATTCACCACCATGATCACATCCAATTCATCTCATATTCCACCAAAATTTCTACCCACACCTTGGCTATTCTTTGTACCAAGGCACCTGGCTGACCCTTGCACAACTTGTCGAACTAATCGTTGTTGCAATCCAACTTCTTTGAAGTCTACCACTTCAATTTGTGCAATAACTCAGCTCAACAAACATACTTGGTGATGCTCGACATGGGGACATATCAGTGAAGTGTGCCCAATTTTTTGTGCCAAGTCCACCACTCAGCTTTGCGATATACAAAATGCCATCTAAGTCGTGCTCTCCATGCAACCGACCAAACTCATCTCCATTTCCTTTCCATCTCCACACTTTGACTACTTCTGATTCAAGGCACCATGCACACATCACCCAGCTACTAAGCCATATTTCTTCTAACCAACTTGTGTAACTTTGTGAAGAGTCACCTCATCTTAAGGTTGCAGTTGACCCCACTCATCCAACATCCCATCTTGACTCAAATTTTATTCTCGGTAATTCATGGCATGGAGATATCATGGAAAATGTTCCCAATCAACTACCTTGAAACCCAACTGTGAAGCTACTCTAGGTCGCATCTGTTAAATTTAGAGTTTCTATTAAGTTCTTTTCAATTTACTAGACAATAATAGCATAAGCAGGATCACTGAGAGAAACACAATCACAAGATACACAACATTTATCCTGGGAAACCCTCATGGGGGATAAAACCCAACAAAAACTTCCTTAATATATATTGCCAATACAATGCCAAGATAAAACACCAAACACTAGAGAATATCCAAGACCAAGCAATGTGCCTCTCTCTCCTCCTCCCAACTTCAGAAATCTCCAAACTTGCACACTAGATTAGTGACTTTTGTGAGTGAGATAATGAGGCGCCTTCCACTCTTATTTATACTGGATAGCAGGTGATAGGGTGGTGTTTGTTCATCAAGCAAGGCCAACCTCTTCACTTAGAGGCTAAAACCACTTTAATTAGGCCTAGGGGACGACTTCTTAATTAGCAGCATATGATTAAGTTTTGACCAATCCACAAAAGGGGATTTAGGTCATACATGAGCCCCGAAATGATCAATCCACAAGAGGGGATTTATATATAATTAAATGACACAATAATAAATAGAATACTCTTTGCAGTTACAATATTTCAACACTCCCCATTAACAAGAAGGGTATTCTACTAACACAGATCAATACAACATCATCAGGAGAGAGAAAGGGAAGCAACATCATCAATGTCATGGAACATTGACTGGCACATATATAAATCATCGGAATTTTTTCTCATCATCTATAATAGAATCATTCACAGCGAGGAGATGGAGTAGCATCATCATTTTCATTTGCATCAACATCAATTAGTATAACACTAATACAACAACATCATCATCTTTAGCATAAAGATAAAGTAATATCATCATCATCATTAGCATGAAGCTAAAGTATCATCATCATCATCTTTATCAAGAAGCTAAAGTAATATCATCATCATATTTAGCATGAAGCTAAAGTATCATCATCGTCATCTTTAGCATGAAGCTAAAGCATCATCAACAACAACACGAGGCTGGAGCAACATCGTCAATAGCATGAGGTTGGAACAACATCATCATCAAAAGTATCATCAACATGAGGCTAATATAGAATCATCAACACGAGGTTGAGATAACATCATCAACATCATCAACACGAGGCTGAGATAACATCATCAACATGAAGATGAGATAATATCATCAACATCATCAGCTAATCTGAACCCGGGGGTGATTAGCTTCCAATGATGGTTTTATCCTATCACTCCTCCAAAGGGTCAGTTATAGATCGTTTTACTGGAGCGGGTTGCAATTAAAAGTTATAGTTGAAGCCTTTATAGACTTGAATCCAAATTGAATTAAATCCTCTTGAGATTCCTTATGTGTTACATGTCATGCTTGCATTTAGTAATCTATGTGTGGAAATTTATGAAAAAACGACATAAGAACAGAAACACATAAGAGAGATGACACTTCCCTTGATAATGGAGTTCACCCAATGCGGGATACATCTTCAGGTATTGCTTCAATGCTTGACCCCTTTATTCTCTTCGTTGTAATGAAGTCTCTCCTTTACAAGTTGTAAGGCCAAAGTCCCTTTTTGGTGACGACAACAAGAGACCGTAATGTGATCAGGAATGTTTACAAACTTCACAAGTTCTCATGCTCATGAGGCATCCATGATGTTGACATGGACATCATTCCCACATACTCAAGACAAAAAAAGAGGAAGAATAATAAATTACCCCCATCATCATGGAGCCATAGAATTCCTTAGATATGTTACCCAGATCCAAGTGCGTATGCAACCCATACTCAAATCCCTAAAACTACAAGATTATTGACTTCTTCGTTGGTCACTTATCATCCAAGTGCCAAAATTTCTCCTTCACATGTAGCTGATTTGTTTATTTGTAAGAAGAGAAGAAATAAATAAGTACAAGGAATAAGTTGGCCTTGCTACCTTCCTGCAGCCTCTCCACACTCCTTCAAACCTGTATCAAGCATACTATGCTGCAACATTCAATGAGAAAACATCATATTAAAAAGCATTCTTACAATGGCTCTTCCATAATTTATCCTATTGATCAGAGTCTATAATGTCAAAATTAACATCACCATTGGATTCGCATCGCCGAGTTACCCAAAATCGATTGTCTTTATGCTTCAATCTGACACTAGCACTTCCAGTTCAATGAGAAATCTCGTCTTGGTTTGCATGCCTATAGTTTGCATTAATTACTGTACCAACTATATGGAAAACCATGCGTGACCATACCCTGGTGTACCCCCCCTCTGGAACTGGTAGAAATCAACCTTAAAAATTAAAAGTTTGGCAGATAAATGAACAAAGGTCGATAGGATGGTTGGTAATTTGGGGCAGAGTTAATATTTGGGTCCAGGAGGTCTGAGGTTTGAATCCCCTCCCGACCCTTTTGGGATGTAATAACATTAAACTTGGGGTCTTCCAGAATGACCACCAGAAAGAGTGTCGACCGGTTAGTACCCGTCGTCAACTCTACCACATGTATATGCGTCGACCGTTATTGAAATCTGGTCATCAAATTTGGCGTCGGTCGGTCTGGTGGCCAGTAAATTTTTTTTCAATTGTTCAGATTCTATCCCTCCTTGGGAAAATTGTGGATGCCACGTGGTGCCTCTAGATTGGGCCATGTGGCATCTTCCTATTGGTTTCACGATACATAGTCAACTACCCATGTGGCATTGACGTCACTTTGTCATGTGTCACCACATCACATATGGCCTACCACATTTTGTATGGATGCCATGTCACCTGACATGTCCCGTACAACCTACCATGTGCCTGTATGGACTGACATGTCACCTACCACATCATATATGACCTGCCACATTTTTGTATGGACTGCCACATGTCTTCCATGTTTTGTACGGATGCCACATCCTATATGACCTACCACGTATCTGTATGGACAACGATGTCACCTGTCACATCTTGTACGACCTACCACATGTTTGTATGGACTGCCACATTTCTGTATAGACTGCCACATCACTTTCCATGTCCTGTACGACCTGCCATGTGTTTGTATGGACTGCCACATGGCACTTTCTTAATGGTCCACATGTCGACCCGAAAATGCCAAAAATGAGTGACATGTGGCAGCCTCTAGTGCTGCCACATCAGCATGTTGACTTCATCAGGACATGTGTCACTCTTTGAATACCACGTACTCTGTACGGATGATGATTTCATCAGTACGTTTGTTGATGTCAGTAGTATGGATGTTGACTCATCCTTGTTGACTGGGCTGGGTTGACTGAAAATTTGACTATGAATATATTTCAATCCGTAGCTCCATTTGATGAACCGTTTGTGCCATTGGAAATCTTGCGACGCGCTCTTCGTAATGGTGCCAATTTTTCTGAGTTTTTAGGAGTTTGAATTTTTTCCCTTTTTCATTTGTTGAGGTCGTTTTGAGCCTCCTGGGACACTTCTGAGACTTTTGATATTTTCCCTAGATCCTCTCGAATCACGCCTCCCAACTGAAAATGAATTTTGGTCCCCAAAATTATTTACATTATGATTTCTCGGATTAATTCCCATTGGACTTACAAAAAAAAAACCCACACCCAAACTACCTCATAAGGCCTAAAAATATCAACATGTGCAAAAAAAAGAAGTGATATCAAACAATTATCACTTTTACATAATGCCATTCTATGGGGTCTAAATTGCAACATGTTATTTAAAAATATGGCCACTCTCGACTAACTTAAGTATTTTCCCCATCCTTTCAGTCATTAAGCCGAACAGTTCCTCTTTACCGAGTTGTACTTTCTCTGGTAGCTAGTTTCCTTCTGGTGGTGGATTTTCCTACAGCACTGCCTGATTGCTTGTCTCCCTCATAGGTGTCTCCCTGGTCTTATTGTTCCTCTTTGGACATATATCTAGATGCAATGCCCAACAGGTGGCCTCGTGATTTCCATATCTACTAGAATGGTTGTAGTAGCCTTTCTCCTTCAGAGGTGTATTTCCCATAATCTTTTCTATGTGTGGAGAGCGATCTTATATCCTCATATTTTTCCTAGTTACCATAACCTTCCTGTACAAGGAATTTCTCTTCCAACGCTAGGACATTGTGTGGTTATTCAATCCATAAAAAGTGCATGGTATTTGTTGCCACAAACTTTGTTGTACATTAGTAACATGCTTATAATCAAATGGAACTTTAGAGTTTTGAGACTTCTTATACCTTGGTGAGTTGTCTCTAGAGTTAGGATGGAAAGAAGAGCTAGCCTTGGCTCTTTCATTGTGATGCTCATCTCTCCCTGGAGATGTCTTGAATCCTTGATCATGAGAAGATGTACTCTCAACCTGCACTGGATCAACTCCATCTCCCGGTGATTCATTGACTTATGGAGTCTCAGTGATTGTCCTGGGGTCTTATTCCCTAATGGTTTTGGAGCTTTCTCCAACATCCTTTGGGACATAACCTATCCCGACATATTGAGTCCAAACCACTACCTCGATGGGATCCACATTACCTTGGCCATTGGCTCCAAGACCTCCTCCTTTGTATCCCATCATTCTCATCAACTTTAAGTCGATGCATGAAGTATAAATTCAAGGACTTTAAAAGATTCATCAACATTAATCAAGAAAGGGACTAAACATGGTTTATTTACCTCCATCCCAAGCTGGGACTCTTGCTCTAATTCTTGATATGTGTCCAGTTGTTCCTGTTGAGAAGGATCAGTGGATGATGCTTCTAGGAATCCTCCTTGGTTTTCGGATGCCTAGATGTCATCTTCATTTGCTTGACAAAGTGTGCATACATGTTCATTTTCATTCTCGAATCCATAACTAGTGAAGTTGCCATGGTCACAAAATGGTCTTATCACTGTCTCATTCATAGATCCTTCTCCTGTCTGCACTTTCATGGCTTGCAGCTGCTCTTGCAACCTTTGGTTCTCCTTCTCTGTAGCATGCAACAATGTATTCAATCCAACTCTCGAAGCTCATTGAACCATAATTGTTTTGGCGATCTTGCCATTTTCAACTTCAACACCTACAACCAGTATCAAGCCTGCTCTAATACCACTTGATCTGAACCCGGGGGTGATTAGTTCCCAATGATGGTTTGATCCTGTCACTCCTCCAAAGGGTCAGTTATAGATCGTTTTACTTGAGTGGATTTCATTTAAAAGGTATAGTTGAAGCCTTTATAAACTTGAATCCAAATTGAATTAGAGCCTCTTTAGATTCCTTATGTGTTACATGTCATGCTTGCATTTAGTAATCTATGTGCATAAATTCATGAAAAAATGACATAAGAACAGAAACACATAAGAGAGATGAAACTTCCCTTGATAGAGGATTTCACCTAATCTGGGCTATGTCTTTGGGTCTTGCTTCAAAGATTGACTTCTTTATTCTCCTCACTGTAATGAAGTCTCTCCTTTACAAGTTGTAAGGACAAAATACCTTTTCGGTGACGGAAACAAGAGACCGTAATGTGATCAGGAATTTTTACAAGATTCATAAGTTATCATGCTCATGAGGCATCCATGATGCTGACATGGACATCATTCCCACATACTCAAGACAGAAAAAGAGGAAGAATAAGAAATGACCCCCATCATCATGGAGCCATAGAATGCCTTAGATCTGCTACCCAGATCCAAGTGCGTATGCATCCCATACTCAGATCCCAAAAAATACGATATTCTTGACTGCTTCGTTGGTAACTTATCATCCAAGTGCCACAATTTATCCTTCACATGTAGCTGATATGTTTATGTGTAAGAAGAGAAGAAAGAAAAAAGTAGAAGGAATAAGCTATCCTTGCTTCCTTGCTGCAGCCTCTCCACTCTCCTTCAGACCTGTATCAAGCATACTATGTTGCAACATTCAATGAGGAAACAACATATTCAAAAGCATGCTTACATTGGATCTTCTAGAATTTATCTTTCTTATGGAGTCTCTGCTACCGAAATATACATTTCCATTGGATTCATGTCACTGAGTTACTCAAAATCAATTGTCTTTATGCTTCAATCTGACACTGGCACTTCAAGGTCCATGAGAAATCTCATCTTGGTTTGCATTCCTACAATTTGCATTAATTAATGTACCAACTGCATGGAAAACGATTCCCAAACATACCATAGTGCGCCCCACCTTTGAAACTGGCTGAAATCATCTTTAAAAATTAAAATTTTGGTGGATAAACCAATGAAGGTCGATAGGCCGATTGATAATTTGGGGCAGAGTTAAGATTTGGGTCTGGGAGGTTCGGGGTTTGAATCCCTTCCCGACCCTTTTTGGGTGTAACAACATTAAACTTGGGGTCCACTAGACTGGCCGTCGAAAATGGCGTTAGTCGGTGCTACCCGATGCTGACTCTACCACATGTATATGCGTTGACCATTATTGAAATCCGGTTGTCGAATCTAGCATCGGTCGGTCTAATAGCCGGTCAATTTTTTTTTGACTGTCTGGATTCTATCCCTCCTTGGGAAAATTGTGGATGCCATGTGGCACCTCCATATTGGGCCATGTGGCATATTCCTATTGGATTCTCGATGCCTAGTCAGTTTCCCATGTGGCACTGATGTCACCTTGCCATGTGTTGCCATGTCACGTATGACATGCCATGTTTTGTACGGATGCCACATCACCTGCCACATCTTGTATGACCTGCCACATGTCTGTAAGGACTACCACGTCACCTACCATGTCCTGTATGACCTCCCATGTGTTTGTATAGACTTCCACATGTCTACCACATTTTGTACGGATGCCATGTCACCTGCCACATCCTGTACGACCTTCCATGTGTCAGTACGGACTTCCATGTGTATGTACAAACTGCCACATCATCTGTCACATTCTGTATGACTTGCCACATGTATTTAAAGACTACCACGTCACCTTCCATGTCCTGTACGCCCTGCCATGTGTTTGTACAGACTGCCATGTGGCACTTTCTCATTGGTCCACATGTTGACCCGAAAATGCCAAAAATAAGTGACACGTGGCAACCTCTAGTGTTGCCATGTCAACATGCCAACGTCATCAAGACATGTGTCTCTCTTTGACTATACCACATACCTTGTATGGATGTTGACATCTTCAATACGATTGTTGACATTAGCAGTACGGATGCTGACTCATCCATGTTGACTGGGCTAGGTTGACTGAAACTTTGACTGTGAATATCTTTCAATTTGTATCTCTGTTTGACAAACTGTTTGTGTCGTTGGAAATCTTGTGAAACGCTCTTCACAATGGTGCTAATTTTGTTGAGTTTTGAGGACTTTAATTTTTTTCCCTTTTTCACTTGTCGAGGCCATTATAAGCCTCCTAGGACACTTCTGAGACTTCTGAAATGTTCCCTAGATCCTCCCAAATCATCAACAGGAGGTTGAGATAGCATCATCAACATCATTAGCACGAGGTTGAGATAACATCATCAACATCATGTGGCAACAAAATGAGGCAGGTGCAACAACATTTTGTGGTACTCTGGAAGATTTTACGAATCTTCCCAGGAATCAAAAGGTTCCCTAGGATATAAAAACCTAATGGAGATACCATGTGGTACTATGACAAACCCTCCTTACCGGACCTTTGGATCTACCCAAGAATCGTAATATTCCCAAGGATATAAAATCCTAACGGAGCTACCAATACTGACCACAGCTAGCATATACATGCACAGGTACTCTGAGTGGATGAGCTCCAAGATTCCTTCTACTTTACTCTCGCTCTTCAAGAAAGGATTATTTATGTTCTTTCCTTGTGCACATTGTTTGCATACACCTTCATGGTCAAACTTTAATTTTGGTAAACCTGTAACAGCCTTGCTTACATATGGTAAGGCTTTGTAGTTGATGTGAGCTAATATTCTATGCCAAAGTTCACATGGACTCTCAATGGAGTGAGTCAAGGCTGCATCTAAGTGACCTTTCAACTTATATAGGCCACCTTCTTCTGTTCCAATAATAATTGCATCTTCTATGGTTTTTCCTTTAGGCCACATAAGAACTTCACCATCTATGAATGCAACCCTGAAACCTTTATTATCTAAAGCTGAGATATAAAGTAAGTTCTTTATCAAACTTGGTACATATAGTACATCCTTAATTTTAATTGGGGTCCCTGAATCAAGTTTGTTGGTGGATTCTCCCACTCCTTTGATAGGGTACCGATAGTCATCTACAAGTGTAAATTTCTAGGGAAAGTTATTTTTGGTAAGGCTAGTGAGAATGTCTCTTTGACCTATCATGTTCTTAGAAGCACCACTGTCTATGAGCCAAGTATCCTCTCTAGGTGACACAGATCCTGAGAGGGTAGAGAATAATACATAGTCTTCAATATTTTATTTAGTCATCTTCATGGATGTCTCTTCATCTTCAACTATATGGGCATGGTGTCTTTTATTTCTCTTATTGTATTCTTCCCTTCTGGTTGGAAAATTTCTAGCAATATGTCTCATCTTATCACAATGATAACATTGATAAGAGGATAAATATTTTTCTCTTCTTTGACCTTTCTGAAACTTCTGGAATCTCCTTGGAGGGTGATATTCTTTATGGAAATGGGTGAATATCTTTGGGGGTGATATTCCTTATGTTGATGGGTATTCTTATAGAAGTGAGACCTTTTCTTTCCTCTTTTGGCATGAGTAACTAGGGCTTGATATTCATCCCTTAATAACACTACTTCTTGGTTAGATACTCTTGCTTCTTCTTGAACTCATTCTTCCCAAAGACTGTCAAACAAGAGTTTTTATTTTCTTACAAAAATAGTTTGGATGAAGGAATCCCAAGGTCTTGTGAGACCATTAAGAGTTTTCATGATGATTTCATATTCATTCAAGTTGTCTCCAATTTATTGTAACTGTTCTTTGAATTGAGAGATCCTTGAGAAATAGTCTTTCATTGATTTTCCTTTGTGCATCTTTGTATTCTTGAGTTGGGTTCTCAAGTTCATCTTCCAGTTGATGTTCTTTCCTTCATACATTCTGGTTAGGGCATCAAGTGATCTTTAATGGAGTCTGCAATGATTCTTTTTGCCCTAACCATATCCTTCTTGTACTTTGCTTTAGATGCTTCTTCTTCGGGCTCTGGTACATTTTCCTTTATGAATTTTTCTAGGTCATTCTCTTAAATAATGAGTGCAATCCTATACTTCTAGGCATGGAAGGTTTCCACACCTTCTAACTTGTCAACAAGATTGGTGCTTGTAGACATCTTGACCTGGTGCTGGGAAAATGACCAAAAACTGAAAGTGCTCATAAATTAAATATGAAATTACCAGGAGGTGCACTTGGCTAAGGGGAGTAGGCTGGTGTAGTCAGTTTTCAGAAATTGCAAATTTTACCCCTTGAAATTGAGCTTGCAAAAATATGGACTAGTACTTCTAGTACTGGTTCTGGTTTTTTGGTTTTCTGGTACTAACAAAAACTAGAAATTCATTTTTTGGAGGCTCTGGCCACTGAAAAGGTGTGCTCAATATTCCAATGAGTTCGCTAGGCTAGGGTGCACTTCCCTAGATGGTTTTTAGAATGAAATTCCTTTCCAACAAAAAACCTTGATTTTTTTATATGACAACAATGATGCTTTTTCTTATCCAGTGAAAGGTGTTCTCTTCATCTTAGCTCTGATACCATGTTAAATTTAGAGATGGTATTAAGTTATTTTCAATTTACTAGACAATAATAGCATAAGCAAGATCATTGAGGGAAACACAATCACAAGATACACAACATTTATTCTAGGAAACCCTCATGGGGGAGAAAACCCAGCAAAAACATCCTTAATATAGATTTCCAATACACTGCCAAGATAAAATACCAAACACTAGAGAATATCCAATACCAAGCAATGCGCCTCTCTCTCCTCCTTCTCCCAACTTCATAAATATCCAAACTTGTGCACTAAATTAGTGATTTTTGTGAGTGAGCTAATGAGGCGCCTTCCACTCTTATTTATAGTGGATGGCAGGCACTAAGGTGGTTTCTCTTTATCAAGCAGGGTCAACCTCTTCACTTAGTGGCTAAAACCACTTTAATTAGGCCTGGGGGGAGACTTATTAATTAACATCATATGATTAGGGTTTAACCAATCCACAAAAGGGGATTTGATCATACATGAGCCTCGACATGATCAATCCACAAGAGGGGATTGATCTATAAGTAAATGACACAATAATAAATAGAATACCCTTTTCAATTACAATATTTCAACAACATCAAGCCTCCCAACTCACCCAAGTGCTTCAACTTGTCACGTGACCACTCACCCTATACTAAGTCTACACAAAGGTGTGCCACTTTGTCACAACTCATAACAGCTCTACTTTACGATATTCAAAATTCCAACCACTTATACAATCACTCCTACAATCGACCTCTGCGATCACTTATGTGGTCACTGTTTCAATCACTTCTACAATCACCTCCTGTCATCACTTCTATGGTCACTATTGCAATAATTTATGTGATCAACCTCTATGATGACCTTTGTAGTCAGAAAGTTCTAATACCATCTCTCACGAAGATGACAGTGGTGAAGAGATCATCAAAATACCTTCAAAGTTTTCTCTTATACCATATGTCATGCCCCCATAGGATTCCTTCTTGAATCTTGCAATCGTGCACCTCTCAAGGGCGTGCGACACCACAATTGTTCAAACTTGTTGGCCTGACCAACTCAATTCTACTTATCGTAGACTAACCCTATTTACCTAAAACAAACCCATACTCCATTATAGGATACCGTGAGCAAGCTCCACCTAGCTCATCTTCTTATACTTAGTCTTGTTTATATTTTTAACTTATACAACCATACATGCATAAGATTATCACGACCATAAAAAATACACACGTATTGAATGGCTCGGTTGGGTGGCACCACCGTGCCTAACAACCACCGGCTACAACAATATATAGAGATACAATGGAGATACAATGGAGCACACAACTCTTGTTTACAAAATACAATTTTGGTTCCCACTCAGTTGCCTACATAAACTCATACAACGAAAACCCCAAATTTTGTCTCTGCAACTCAAATTGTTGAAGATATTACACACTCACCTAGGTAATTATTTTCCTAAGGTTGATAGTCCAATGTTGGGAATGCTTCCTTAGATGAGAATATTCTCTCTAGAGAATATCCCCTACAAAATAGGGCTCTCCTCTCCAATTCAGAGTTAGTTACACTCAGTTAGACTAGTGCAAGTAACTCATGCATGGAAACCTCGATTTTATCACCAACAGTTGCATGTGTTTCTCTCACTTCCACACATGTGACTCAATTAACTAATGATTGCATGGATTAGTTAAGTAGGATTGGGTGGTATATTACTTTAGTTTCTATCAGTGAGTGTCTATATCTCTCTAGATCACTACTATGGTGACTTTACTTAGAAATGTAGAGTATATCATTTGTAATTAATAATTCTCTCATTTGTGAATATAATTCTTTATTCTTTTATCTCATCTCTTCTCTCCCTCTATCAATTTGCAAGCTTTGTACGAATTTTTGTTAGCTAGATTCTTTGTCCAGGTTTCACTAAAATTCTACATGGTACGAATCCCATAGGTTGTTAGGAGAAAGGGGCACATATATCTTATGTTCAGGTCCAGAAGGGAGATGCAATCATAAAAGATGGATTATTCACTGACAATACTTTTCATGCCTCAAAACTACTTCGAGTGGAAGCTAAAAATTCTACATCAACTCAAATGTAGAGGATTCTACTGATTACCATGGCTATAGAGCTTGATACAAACTATGTTATAAAGAAGAATAGGTATCTCAACCGCATGGCTGAGGCTTACGACCTCCTCCATGTTTCTTGTCTCTCGAGCTTATGTTTCACATTGAAGCTTGTACCACACCAGATGCGATTTGGACAAAGTTGGAGGATCTCTTTGGAAAAAAAGGATGAAGTAAGAGGCCATATGCTTGAGGTCGAGCTAAATTCCTTATATATGAGGAATTTTGACAACATCCAGGTATTTTATCAAGTTCAATTCCCTCCTTCTTCATCTAAAGGGATGTGGAATAGGAAATTCAACTCATCACAGTCAGTTAATACTTTCTATCTTAGAAAAACTTGGTCAGGATTGCGTTATTTTCATCTCATCATTTCATACAAACATATTCACTTCAAGAGTGACCTGTAAAATGATGACATTGGATCATTTTATTGAATCCTTCATGTGTTGTTGGATTTATGGGTTGACCCAATTTCTAACTGTTGGATTACTAAAAAACCCTTCAACCATCGGCCCTTCTGGATTCCAGAAAGAAACACAACACACGAAGTGCATTTCCTAGTATCACCTGAGATGGCTTTAATGGGTGGTCGCATGAATCAAATTCCTACAACCATGGGATGGAATGTGCTTCTCTCTTAGGGGAACTAGATCTACTCAACCAATATCCCGCAAATCCCCATTTATTATACTCACCCTAGTTCTGACTATTGACATAGCATATAACCAATGACATATATTTGTTTACTGCAGCCTAAGATTCAAATATGAATACTAACTATGGCATTCATCCATTTAGTGTTATTATATTGATTTCATCAGTTTATCCTTAGTGCACAATATTAAGTCCTTTATGATTTTAACATGTTCATCATAAAACTCATTAAATCAAATATAACCATAAGCATTGCAAACATTCACACACATAACACAGATGTACCGTGGTTCACCCCCTCCTAGGGATACGTCCCCAAAGATGAGTCTCTTCAGCTATTTATTGTTCTTCATGCAAAATCTAGTGTTACACACTGTACATTTCTTCCTTCATTACAATTGATATCCACAGATCGCGACAATCAAAACTTAAGACTTCCTCTCTAATCTCTCAATGTTTAATCTCTCAACAAAAACCTTTCCATAGTCCTAAAAAAGGGACAAATCCCTTACAAAAACCCTAACTCTAAGTGGATTAGGTCTGTCCACTTTCCATTTGACTCAATCTCAAATAGTCCACGATCCAACCATTCTCCAAGTTGGCACTTGTCCACTTTCCAAATGCTCTGTAGCAGTTTGTCCACTTTGTAACTGCTTTTCCTCATTGTTGGTTTTCCTCTGTTTCTGGCGCTGCTTTTCCTCTTTTTATGGTGTGCTCCCAATTTTCCTTTATTTCCTGCACACTCCCCATTTTCTGATGTTGGCTTGATTCTTTCCAAAAATTGGCTTGCGCCAACATGCATGAGAAAGATAAGCTCATCAAAATGGGGATAATCAAGGGACCCAATGCGCATGCACTTTTTGTGCGTGAAATAAAAAAAACTTCCAATTCAAATTCCAAGTGAAAAGGATAAGGAAATGCACATGCAAATCCAAAGAAGGAAGGGTACTCAAAACCCTTCGATGATTCCTTAAGATCCGAAGGTGGAAAAGGAAAGAAAGGGAAGACCAAATGTGGTTATTTCAATCATGGTTATCATCCCAATTCCTCATGCATGAAGAAACAAATTGATCATATGGAACAGATTCTTCAGAAGAACAACCTCAGGGATCACATTCTCGAAATTTCCAAGAAGAAGTTGGAAGATCAATCCATATGAGGTAACTCTCATGAATTGATTTCCATTAACTCTTCCCCTAATGCACAGATCTTATATTTAGGTGCATCCCACCATATGGAAGCAACAAAGAATGTTTTATCTTCTATTTATACATGCATGGGTCCTCCCATCCTCATGGTAGATGATACCCTAGTTGAGGTCATTGGCCAAAGGAGAGTAGAACTCCCACACATAAGTTTTGAGAACATCTTGCATGTTCCAAAACTCTCTGTGAATATACTCTTTGTTTATCAGATAACACAATTTGGTACATGAAAAAGGGTGGAATTCACACCTGATTCTGTAACCATATTTGATATTCATGATAACTCTATGATTGTTGCTGGTGAGGTGTTGACTGGTGAAAAATCACCATTTTTCAACAGCATGGGTTACCCCCTGTAAGAAGTCCCAATCATATCTCTCACCATTTGGAAGAGGTAACCCATCCAGATTATGGCCCGACAACCATTACTAGTTTTAGTTTTACTGGTTGAGTCTGAGTCCACTGATGAATGTGAAAGATGGATGGTTATGCAAACAAGAGATGTGGTTGAAGACTATGTAAATGCATGAAAAATAAATATAACCTACTCTAAACCTGTCCTATCATATCCAGGAGAAAATTGTCATAACTGAATGAGTTGTAATAAAACTAAACTATGCATAAACCCTAATTAGATAGTCATCGTGAAGATGCACAATTAGAAACACATGCATACAAGTCTATAACCAGAAAAGTCTAATTCATATATCTGCATACATTCAAGACTCATATGTTCAATACATATAATATAAGAAATAACAACAAAACTACAAGATTAACATATATTGCATCAGATTAGTCTATAAGCAAACATGTCCTTACAACCCATGTGAACAACATGCATTTCTCTCAAATTAGTTCACAGCAAAACAACAACACACATAATTTATTCTCTCTATCAAAAGTTGGCCCTGAGGGCTTCTCAATATTAGTATTTTCAACAATATTACATCAAAGCTCCAAGGAAAGGCTTCTCAATTCTTGTTGACATTGAATTCCAAAAATAGTTTAGAAATGTACAATGTTTGAAGAGCCAAAAAGTCCTTCTCTTGGGTACAATTCTAGTATTTATTGGGGCTCAATATAACTCTTGGCCTTCCACCTACCCTTGTGACCTTTCATTTCCAAAAAATTTGTCTGTATTCCCTTTGTGATGATGAGAAACAAAGACAGTAGTTACATTTCGAATTTGTCTTCCAACACTTGGTGGGCCATCATAGATTTTGGCCATGGTGTGCCTCATCTACTGTAATGGTTTGCTTGAGTATTGGGAGCTTTGATTGTCATGGGGTTCAGACACTCTCTTCATCCATTTGAGTTCCATTCGCTTCGTTGCTCTTTATGGATGTGCCAATTGATGTCATTGTTAATTCTCTATTGTCTTTGTTTGTAGATCACATTGCTAGGATGTTGAGTATGAGCTCCTCTTGACATTGGTACCTGGAACCATTCAACATGAAGTGGATGAGTGACCAAATAATATCCTTTGAAATACACTATTAGCACTACACATTAAAAACCATATAACTAAAGAATTAACTAAGTGAGAGTTCATATGTGCTTCCCCGAGTTTGGTTCTTGGTTCCTCTGCCCTTGATTGAGGCACCATGTTATCCAGTGATGTTAACAAGGTGTCATATCTTAATACAAAAATATGTATACAATATGTGAGGAATTTATCAAATCATATAAATAGGAAGTTGTAGATATCAAAAAGACCTTTACAATGGCATAAAGAATGCACAAAATGAACACTCGAGTCAAACATTATGCAAGATACCAGATATAATAAATATGCAGAACAAAAACAAAATGCTAGAAATAGCAGAATAACAGTAATATATCCAGCATAATCTCCACAATAACACAGAAATGATATAAGAACAACAATAGAAATAACACTTTGATTCAGAAAGCAATGTTCACAGGCCTCTTCGAGGGGGAAACCTCCAATCGAGCAGCGCTCTATTACAATAATCTCCAAGCTAGGGTTTTCATACCCTCAACCCTTATTTATACTAAATATGTCTATCAAGAGAAGCATCTAGAGGAAGATCCTTCTAGAAGTGGAAGCTTCTATTAGGTCT
>ML782449.1:11218-31323 GCA_009831015.1 Picea engelmannii | reverse complement strand
CTTATTAATATTGACCTTTATTACATCCAAATATATTGATCTACCTATGTGTGGGTTAGGACCCTAACATGTCCACCCCCTTAAAAACAACCTTGTCCTCAAGGCTTGAGATGTGGAAACTACTGCAGAATGGTAGCTGGTTCCCAAGTGGCATCTACTAGAGTCGTATCTTTCCACTGGACTAGCACTTCCTTGATGGTTCTCTGACGCAGGCGATGCTCACGCTGGTCCAAAACTGCTTCTGGTTGTAGCCAAATGGATCCTTCTTCAGCTAACTCAGGAAGGTTGGTTTGAATTTGGCACCTAGTTCCAATCACCTTCTTTAAGCATGAAACATGAAAAACTGGATGTAGCTTCAACTGACTGGGCAGAGCTAACTAATATGCGACTTGTCCCACATGCTTGAGAACTGCATAAGGACCATAAAATTTGGGCACTAGCTTCTGACAATGCTCAGTCTTGAGGGAAGTTTGCTTGTATGGTTGCAGTCGTAGAAACACCTGATCCCCTTCTGCAAATTGACGTTCAAAGCGACCTTGATCTGCTTGTTGCTTCATGTGATTATGTACCATGATCAAGTTCTATTTATGGGTACGAATAATATCCTCTTGAACTGTAAGTGTTTGTTCAACCGCCTGGACTTTCGAGGTACCCGGTAAGTATGAGAGAACTGAAGGTGGCTTCTGTCCATATACCGCTTCAAAAGGAGTCATGTGAGTAGTTGTATGGTAGGAAGTGTTGTATCACCATTCAGCTAGGGGTAGCCATTGAGCCCACTGATTTTGTTTTTCAGAGACAAAACACCTCAGATATGTTTCCAAACACTTGTTGACAACTTTCGTTTGACCATCAGTCTAGGGATGATAAGTTGTGCTGAGATGCAACTAGGTGCCCTGTAGCTTAAACAGTTCTTGCCAAAAATTGCTTTTGAAAGTTGGGTCACGATCGGAAACAATAGAGTGTGGCATGCCATGAATCTTGAAGACCTGGTCCATGAAAAGTTGAGCCACCATGGATACAATAAATGGGTGTTGAAGAGCACAGAAATGAGAATAGTTGGAAAGGTGATCCATAACCACCATTATGACTAATTTATTCCCCGATTTGGGTAAGCCGGTAATAAATTCCATAGAGATATCCTTCCAAATAGCAGGTGGAATCAGAAGTGGTTGTAGTGTGCCCGAATATTTGATTGTCTCTCCCTTGTTGCATTGACACACCTCACATTCAGTGAAAAAATTACAAATGTCCTGTTTCATACCATCCCAGAAAAATGAATGTTTGACCCTATCATATGTTTTGGTGAACCCTGAGTGCCCCGCTATGGGTGTAGCATGAAGCTCGAAAAGTACCATGGATTTAAGCTTTGATTGTTTACTTAAATATAAACGGGCTTTGTATCAAAGCTCATCCTGGAGCCAAGAGTACCCTGGGGGAGCCAGAGCCTTGGTCTACAATTGCTTGATCAGATGCGAACTTTTGGGATCTTGAAGCCATTCCTGGCACACATCTTGGAGCCAATCGGGTACAATGAAGGAAAGAGAAAAAAGGGATCCTTCTTCTTCATATTTTCGGGATAGTGCATCTGCCACTACATTTTCTTTGTCCTTCTTATAAATGATCTCATAATCATAACCAAAGAGCTTAGTCACCCATTTTTGTTTCTCCTGGGAGGAAATGCGTTGTTCCATAAAGTACTTGAGGCTTTGATGGTCGGTCTTAATTTGGAAGCGTTGCCCCAAGAGATAAGGGCGCCACAGATCAACAACATGCAAAATAGCCAACATTTCCTTTTCATAAATGGGTTTTCCCAGATTCCTTTCAGACAGTTGCTTGCTGGTGAAGGCCAAAGGTCGACCCTCTTTCATAAGGACAGCGTCAATTCCTTTCCCTGAGGCATCACATTCCAACACAAAGGTCTTTGTGAAATCAGGAAGGGCCAGAACCGGAGTGGTGCACATGGCCGTCTTCAAGGTTTGAAAAGATTGAGCAGTGGATGGAGTCCAAATGAAAGAGTTCTTTTTTAGGAGAGCAGTGAGAGGTGCTACAATATTTTTGTAGTTCTTAACAAACTTGAGATAATACCATGTTAAGCCCAGAAATCCACGCAAGATTTTGAGAGTCTTTGGGTGCGGCCAGTCTTGCATAGCTTCAATCTTTTTTGGATCCACCCTGACGCCATCTTTGCCAACCAGATGACCCAAGTACTCTACTTCTAAGGCACCAAAAGCACATTTAGACTATTTCAGAAAAAGTTGGTGCTGGGAGAGGAGATGGAGAACTTGATCCACATGAGTAAGATGGTTTGTCTAGGTTTTTCTATAGATGAGGATATCATCAAATAAAACTAAGACAAAATGACGGAGAAAGGGACGGAAGACATGATTCATGAGGCTCTAGAAGGTGGAGGGGGCATTACACAAGCCAAAGGGCATGACCAAAAACTCATAGTGGCCCTCATGAGTGCAAAAGGTCGTCTTGGGAATGTTTTCCTCTTTCATACGTATCTGGTGATAGTCTGAGCGAAGATAAAGTTTAGTAAAAAATTGGGTGCCACTCAATTCATCCAGAAGGTCATCAATGACAGGAATGGGAAATTTGTCTTTAATGGTCAGTTTGTTGAGGGCACAAAATTCAAGACACATTCTCCAAGAACCTTCTTTCTTTAGGACCATGACTATAGGAGAAGAGTAAGGGCTCGTACTAGGGAGGATAACGCCTACATTAAGGAGTTCCAGGACCATTTTCTCAATTTCATTTTTTTGTGAAAAGGGGTGGCGATATGGATGGAAATTGGGAGGAAGGATTCCGGGTACAAGGGGAATGGAATGATCATGAACACTGCGGGAAGGAGGGAGTCCTTGGGGAGTGGAAAATACTATTTGATGTTTAGAAAGGAGAGCTTGGAGGTCATGTGGAACCGAGGGTGTCTCTGTTGCTTGTATGGCATGGAGTTGGGAAATGACACCAAAATGACCTTTTTTTAGCAGATTTTCCATGCGGTGGGAACTAATGACCTCAGGTGAACCAACAGTGATGCCTTGGAATTTTTATTGGTGGCCTTCCTGGTCGAATTGCATGGTTAATGCCTTAAAATCCATGAGAATGGGACCCAAAGTTCTTAGCGAGTATGCACCCAACACAATGTCACAACCACCCATGTCGATAGCAAACATATGGGATTTTAGGTGGTAGTCACTGATTTGGAGATGCAAATTTTCATAGTGCCCTCCACATTTCATGGAACCACCATTGGCAATCATGATTTGGAAATTGTTGACAGCATGGATGTAGCAATGAGTTTCTTGGGCAATGCGGTGATGAATAAAATTATGGGTGCTTCCACTATCAACCAGAATGATGACCTTCCGATGCTTGATGTAACCGATTAACTTGAGGGTTTGGGGAGCGAAAGAGCCAGTGAGATTGAGGGAAATTACGGGTTCTACTTCGGGAGGGTCTGAGGGAGGGGTTATGTCAGTGATTTCAGGGGACTCAGACACAAGGGGAGTTTCAACATCCTCTTCCGAAATATCCTCAGAGATGGCCATAAAAAGCTTTTTTTCCTTACACTTGTGGCCTGGGAAATATTTTTCATCACAATTATAACAAAGGCCTTTGAGTTGGCGTTCAACCATTTCAGCCCTGGTCAATTTTTGGATCTTTAATGGGGCAGACAAAGTAGTGGGAGTGACGGGTTTAGGGCGAGGAATAAAGGAGGGTTTTCAGTTTTGAGATGATACAACCTGTTGTGCTTCTTTAGCTCTTTTAGTAGCCTCCACCCAAGTCAAGGGTTGAGCCATGAGGACATGGGCCCAAATCTCCTCCTTGAGGCCACTGATAAAACACTCTCAAAAGAAAGCAACAGTCATGCTCTCTACTCGAAAAGCCAGGCGTTCAAAGGAAGCTATGAAGTCTTCTACTATTTCAGATTGTTTCAAATTTACCAAATGGCCCAAATGGTTGGTGTCCATGTCAAAGAATTCACAAAGCTCAGTCACAAATTGGGTCCAAGCAATATACCCTTAACGGGAATTTTTTCTCCATTGCCACCATTGCCAACATTCTTGATCTAGATGGAGAACGTCATACCAAAGTTTGGCCAAGTCATCTGTGATGTCGTATAAAGAGAAATAATGTTCCATTTGGGTTACCCAACCAGTGGGGTCTGAGCCATCAAATTTGGTCACATCCACCTGCGGAAGGCGTAGGTCACGTTGAAAGTGATGGTGCTAAAAGGTATGGGAATGGGAGGAATGTTCACCTTCGGTCTTTGGAGGTGCTTCAGAGAAATGGTCATCTGTAGGGATCTTCAGTTTGGTGCAGGGGGATGCAAAGATAGATTCAAGCTGGGTGGTCAGTTCTTGTTTGACTTCCTCCAATGAGGACTACATGGTTGTATTTATGGTTGTATTGATGGATGAATCGATGAAGGCAACAGTAGCACTGAGTTGTTTCACTTCTTTTTGGGTCTCGAGGAAATCAGATTGCAAAGTGTTGAAGCGAGTTTCTAGATCTTGGCTACGAGTATGGGCCATGAGGATGGGTGAACTAAAAAGGGGCGGGCGAGGTAAAAAATTTTGCCGAAAAATGATATGGATGAATGTGATAAGGGTGGAGAGATGAATCCAATGGAATAGGTCTCAAATAATGGTGAAAAAAATTCCAGAATTTTTTTTTACACTTGCAGAGTTATACTCCGGTCTAAAGAATACTACGGTGATGAAATCCCCAAATGCTTAACCGGAAAGAAAGGTGTATTTACTTGGAAACCCGAACACATTTGTGCGGCAATAGATCTGGTTTGTTTTAATTTTTTTATGTTTCTGTCCCCCAAGGGTTAGGTATTCAAGGGTTCTATAGACAAGGATTTTCCCTGTGCTATAGCTCTCTGATATACGTGCGGGGTCCAACAGTAGTACTCGACCCAATATCTCAGGGCACTAACTAAGGAGGATAGATCGTACCCTTAGCCGTACTACCCGACTACCTAGGTACTAGAGAGTATCTTCTCGAGTGTTGTTCTCGATGACACTATAGCAGTCCAGCAACCGATAGGTTTATCTAAAGAGGGCTTCAGGAAATCTAGGTCGATTCATACACAGGTGTTGTCTGATGCGCTACCACTCGAAGGGGTACCAACAGGGGTTACAAGGGTGGCCAACAGATGTGCACTTAAGAACCACTTGTATTTCCTACATGTATGAATCCCTCAACCATGGATTTATGAGTGTAACGATATATCTATGTGGCTTAAAGACACCAGAATACGTCTCTACCCTGAAGAAAAAAAATCCCACAATTTCTGCCAAGGAAAGTGCTCTGATACCACTTGCAAGATACCAGATATAATAAATATGCAGAACAGAAATAAAATGCTAGAAATGGAAGAATAACAGTAATATATCCAGCATAATCTCCACAATAACACATAAATGATATAAGAACAACAACAAAAATAGCACTTTGATTCAGAAAGCAATGTTCACAGGCCTCTTCGAGGGGGAAACCTCCAATCGAGCAGCGCTTTGTTACAATAATCTCCAAGCTAGGGTTTTCATACCCTCAACCCTTATTTATAATAAATATGTCTATCAAGAGAAGCATCTAGAGGAAGATCCTTCTAGAAGCGAAAGCTTCTATTAGGTCTTCTTACATCCTCCTTATTCTATTTTATTGAAAGGCCTTATTAATATTGACCTTTATTACATCAGAATATATTGATCTACCTATGTGTGGGTTAGGACCCTAACACATTATGGCCAAATTACGGAAGGTAGTTTTGTAGGTTTTGGAGGATTTAACGGTAACTCCTCATAAATTTTAGAGGAGTTAATGGGAACTCATCCGACTTTTTTCAGAGACGTTAATGGGAACTCCTTCGAAATTTCAGAGGAGTTAATGGGAACTCCTCCGAAATTGTGGAGCAATTAATGAGAACTCCTTCAATTTGTAAATTGGATTTTTCAACAACTTTAGGAGGATTTTATGGGAACTCCTCTGATGTAAATCAAAGGACTTTAGATGAACTCTTCCGGTATGAAGGAAAACAATTCGAATAAATTTCTAAGTGTCCTTTTATCGAGAAGAAACAACACGAGCTTGAGTTAGAAATAACATAACTTTCTCATATGATGTCTGATTGAGGTGTCACTTTTTGAAACGTGAAGAGCACATAAATATGATTCTATCAAGATAATTGAATATGTTATTCGAGAATTTGAGTAGATTCGTGTTTAATGATGGCCACAGTTAACGAGGCTTGCTTGGTGGGAAATTCTTGGAGATCATTTTGGCACTTCTGGACCTCTGACTTCAATTTCGTCAGTTATGTTCGAATCATATTTGTGTAATTTGTACAATAGACCTATTTCAGTGGTGAAAACTACAATGAAGAATTCCCAAAAGTTGTGCTCAAAGGATTTTTTTAATGGAAATATGGGCCTTGTTCTTGTTTCTTCTTCGCCTTAATCTAGTTTTTTCAGTTCCTATGTTCTCTATGTTGTATAGGATTTTATTTCATCCATTGAAGCTGAGGAAATGTGTCATAGAATAGAAATATAAATCCTTGAAAAAATCCACTACCCGCGAGCATCCATAGCCCCTAAGGAGTCACCATGATGTCACAGACCTTTCTCTACTGCCAGCGAGCGTCCATAGCCCCGACGAAGATATATGCACACCCCCTAGTCTTTTCAAACTTCCTTTCCCATTCCTTTCTAGTTTATCCAGTGCATGCTTAGCATTCAGTGGATGGGGAAATTCGTGGCCTTATTTAGCATGATAGGGGATGACTGCCAACTATTGATATTTATTTGAATATTTTCTACACATGTTTACGTAAAGAAATCCCTTTTTTTTCTTTTCAGCCTTTAGACTTTGACACTTCACCCTTCACATGAGAATCTACTTAGTGTGTGGATGGTTCCCCCATTACATAGGATTTTGTCACTAGAAAATATGCAAGGATGACCATTGATTAACAACTATGTTAAGTCGTGGTTTGATTACGATCACAATATTCTAAAACAATTCTGATTCATGTTCAAACAAAGCCCCCTAATTCTACTCCTGGGCTAGGAAAGATATGTAAGTTGACTCGAGCCTGTTTCCAACACAAGGTGTTTCCTGTAAAAGACTGACGGAGGTGAGATATATGCATGTCATCAAATATGATCAAGAATTACAAGACAAGGAGACATTAGAGAATGAGCCATCTCTAGGGACAAGATTATGAGGAAAGAGAGAGAAGAGACATATTTTGAATTAGAAGATGAATTAGGCCCAATACCTTTTGCAGCTAAAAAATGAAACCTTGGATAAATGATGATCATATGTAGTCTGCAAAGAAAGTAATTTGAGAATGATATCATGAATGTAAGTGTTTCTAGTAGCTTTAATGATTTTCATGCATTCCTACCAGCAAGAAGTTTGCAGCCTCTTGATAAGACTAATCCATGTGAAAGTTTATACACATATTATTTCATTTAGATGGGCTTGGGTGCTAGCATTGACTGAAGATTTCATTTCTTATCATGATTTTTTGAAAAATTCCAATTCATCTTTGCAACCTTGTGTTCCAGGGAGTAAGGACTTTGAACGACCTTCCATTTTTCACCCATGATATGCTTAGTTTTATCCACGTGGGATATTCACCCACTTTGTACCACTACCACCTCTAAAACTTATGCTACATCGTGACATGCTCATCTTTTCACTAGTTCAAAATAGGTGTGTGATGCCAAATGTGCACTTGTACCTCTTGTCTTCCTTGAGTCATGTCCTTTTTTTCAAAAGAGCACGAACTTCCATGAGAGGGATCTACACACAATGATAAACATATATCACCAATCAAAACTAGTGACCCGTGATCAAAATTGATTTATTAGCCAATTTCAAACATCATTATTTGACCTATTAGAAAAAATAACAGAAAGTAATGTCAAATAAGATAAATCCCTCCTGAAACAACATGTTTACAAAGATATCACAATATAAGCCAAAAATAAATCTTGTATCCGAGTTGGTATTGGACATTAAATAAAAAATATAATTTCGTTGAAAACATATGGAACCATACATGTTTGGATGCCTGAAATTAACTCATGAGTCTTACCAGTTCCTATCACCTAGATTTTGATAGAGAGGTGGATTAGACTTAGCTTGAATTTTGGTCTATTAAGTGAAAATTCCCCTTTTGGGAAGAAAAATACTAAGGTTGTAATGATCCGTGATTATTCCTCAAAGAAGTGCATATGAGAACCATTTTGTTGATCAATGTTTTAGAGGATGGAGTTCATGGTTCTTGGGTCTTGTGTATTTGATTGAGATTTGAAAGATTATTCTTGATGATCATTCCCAAAATTTCATGGACCAGTGTTTGAATGAGATTCATTGAGATTTTCATGAAGTTTTTTTAATGTACCTTCCATTCAACAGCTGAAAACCCAAAAGTAGTAGAAACATCATGATGTAAAACCCTCGATGAAATCAAGATGAAGACAACCAGGCCAATGAACTTCATGGGAAAATGAAAATAGGACCATATCAAGAGAGAACCCATGAAAACTAGTCAGTCAATCTAAGTCAAGATATTGCATCTGATTACTCGAAGAGTATAGCAATGGAATGATCAATTAGATCTACTCAATAGATACCATCATGAAAGAATTAAGTTAATGGTGATTATGATCCACTTTGATAATTTTCATTATTTTTAAACCAATCGATGATCTACCTCTGGCATTCTTGAAATAAGTGCATCGCGAAGGGTCTAAGTCTATAAAAAGACATGCTTGTTGAGAAGGATTGTAACATATTTTACCTTACCAGTATTTGTTTCAAGAACCAAGAAAATGAATCTATGATACTGTAACATCAATTCGTTGATCCATAAGCCATTGCGAGAAACCTATCCATTGAAAAAATGATCAATAGGGTATGAGCAATAGGACCATGGAAAACTAATATGATTCTTCCTCGAGATGTAAAGTATTCCTACAACAACTACATTCAATAGCATAGGATGGTAAGTTGTTCAGCTATGAATATTAGAATGAATTTCATTGAAGTGAACATGAATATTTTAGTTGGACTTCTCAGATAATTATACATAGGGTTTCCTTATGATAACCAAGTTTAATCCAAGATTCTACTCGAACAACAAAAAATGAAATGCATTAAAAGAAAATAAGAAAGTTTTTACAAAAAATAAACTTAAACTAAAGAAAGCCATCGTGAGTTGCAAACTAAACTAACAACAACTGATGGATTTTATTCAAGAAATCAAAATAAACGAAAATATATGTTATACAAGAAAAAATATAAGAAAACATCTAAACTATGTAGGTAAAACATAAGAAAAAAAACTATGCTACTTCCTACTCTATCCTAGATTGGCTGAAAGAAGGATAAGTGAAAGCATAATGCCACTACATCCAATCAAGTAAATCTGAACCTGCAAACGCATGTTCAACAAAAGTCAATTACAAAAAATGAAGTAATAAGGGATGAAAGATAGGACGAGTCGATTTAAGTAAATTTCCACTCGGCATGTTAAATTTGACAGTGTTATCGTTTGTGGGAAATGTAGACACATAGGATTTATCCAACCAAGATTCAATTCCATCATAAAGTTTATAATGATTATCATATGACGGTTGGAAGAAAAAATAAATTGAGTGGCATCCCTAGCGAGACTTGTAAATGAAATTTTTTTTTGATGTGCTTTGTGGGAGAGTCTCGGAGTGGGTGGCATCATTCATTCCAGGGATTGAAGTAATACAATGAGCACTTAACATTATCATCAATTGAAATTAGAGTTCCTCATTGTCCAAGAAAATGTCCCTGGGCCAACATTTTAAATAACCCATATATTAGCAGGAGAGATGATAGCAGATTGTTCTAGGGAAACACTGAGAAAAATATGACTCCAAGCTTTCTCCTATGACATAAGAAAAATCATGTGAGGAGTGATGGAGAATTAAGATAGCATCCAAGGACAATTGATGCATCTTCCCCTGAGGATTAACAGGTACTTATAGAGAAGATTTAGGTGATGGCATTTATTGGATCAATTTGATGTTTCTTGTACTTTGTGTGGTGATAGGTTGTTCGTTTGTTGATATTTCTTCATGAGGATACGCAAACTCATTGTGCTTTGCATACTTTATAATTTTTTTTGTTAACATCTATGCATTGGGATCAAAATTTTCATATTGCATAGGATCAATGAGTGATATTTTGATGCTTACATTCAATTATGAAACTGAAGTGTAGTCATCGAACATAAGGTTATTGATATCAAATTGTGATTCAACATGTTCCAAATATTCAAATTGTGAAGGACTTTCGAAGTGATGCAACCTAGATGAAGTGCCATTAAGGGTGAGTGTTTGATCGATCAAAGTTGGGAACTCTTCTTGTTGTGGTTTATCATTCAATGTTTTATTGTTGAAAGATTAATGTGAAGGATGCACCGTATGATGAACAGGTAAATGGTCATGCAAGTGATTATCATCAAACAGATTTGTGCAAAGCAAATGAAGACCTTCAGATTATGAAAATGATGGGATTTCTTCAATAGGAAATCCGTCACAAACCAAAGTATGTTCATGATTTTATAAAGGGGAGACAATATATTAATCACACTATGGGGATAAGGGTTTTGATATTTTCGGTACAAATTCCCCCATAGTTGTGACAAATTATTGGTATGAGATCATGTACCCCATATCCTTCATGGTTAGATATTAATCTTGTGAATGAGAGATGGTTTGATTATCTAGATCGCACCCTTCAGGAACAAAGATAAGATATGAAAACCAAATGAGGATTTGTTGGTGTGAGGGTTTGTCATTTTCAGGAAATATACAATAAATATACATAACTCTTAGAAAGAATTTATCCATGGATTCATTTCCTGAACTACGGATTTTTGAAAGTTCATCGAAGATTTCATCATAAAAATAATCTTCATGATTAGTGATAAACATTTCCATCAATTTTTTCCAACTATGAATCAATTTCCCTGGCAATGTCTTAAATCAGGTTTTAATTCACCCTTCGAATGTGAGGATGAATAGTCGCCATGTTTCATTTTCCTGAACAATCTTAATATTTCGTCGAGTGATGTCAAATTGATTAAGGTGTGTGAGTGCAAAGACATTACATTCACCATCAGATTTTGGCTTTGAAAAGAGATTAACTGTCTTGGTTGGGATTTTCGTGGTGGGTCTTTGAAGACTCAAAGGGTCATCCCATAAAAATATATGGAGAGGAGCCATGGGATGGTCAAGATTTAAGTTAAATGACTCCACATGGTTAGGATTGTCATTTGTCCCTCCTTCTAGCACCATTTATGTTGACAGGTGCAAAATTTTCCTTTGTCAACAGTAGTGGTTACCCCCGGTAAGAAGTCCCAATCAGACCTCTCACCATTTGGAATAGGGAACCCATATAGATTTTGGCCTGGAAACCATTACTAGTTTTAGTTTTACTAGTTGCATCCTAGTCCACCAATGAAGGTGAATGATGGATGGTTATGCAAACAAGAGATGAAGATAAAGACTATGTAAATGCATGCAATAAATATAACCTACTATAAACCTATCCTATCCTAGCTAGGAACAAATTATCTCAATTGAATGATTTGTAATAAAAAAATATGCATAAACCCCATTCAGATAGTTTTCATGAAGGTGCAACGTTAGAAACACATGCATGAAAGTCTATAACCAGAAAATTCTAAGTCATATTTCTGCATACACTCACAAATCATGCGCTCAGGACATATAATATAAGAAAGAACACAAAAATGCAAGAGTAACATAGATTGTATTAGATTAGTCTATAAGCAAACATGTCCTTACAACCCATGCGAACAACATACATTTTGCTTGAATTAGTTCACAACAAAACTACAACACACACAATTTCTTCTCTCTATCAAAAGTTTTCCCTAAGGGATTCTCAATATTAATAGTTTCAACAATAGTACATCAAAGCTCCAAGGAATGGCTTCTCAATTTTAGTTGACACTAAATTCCCAAAATAGTTCAGAAATGTACAATGTCTAAAGAGCCAAAAAGTCCTTCTCTTGGATACAATTCTAGTATTTATTGAGGCTCAATATAACTCTTGGCATTCCACCTACCCCCTGACCTTTCATTTCCCAACATTTTTTCTTTATTCCCTTTGTAATGATGAGAAACAAAGACAATAGCTACATTTCAAAATTGTCTTCTAACACTTGGTGGGCCATCATAGATTCTAGGCCTTAGTGTGCCTCATCTACCATAATGGTTGGCTTGAGTATTGGGAGATTTGATCGTCATCAGGTTTAGACTCTCTCTTCATCCATTTGAGTTCAATTCTCTTCACTTCTCGTTACGGATATGCCAATTTATGCCGTTGTTAATGCTCTATTGTCATTGGTTGTAGATCGCATTGAGAGGATGTTGAGTACGACCTCCTCTTGACATTGGTACTTGGAACCATTCAAAATGTAGTGGATGAGTGACCAAAGAATATCCTTCTAAATAAACTATTATCACTACACATTTGAAACCATAGAACTGAAAAATTAACTAAGTGAGAGTTCATATGTGCTTTCTGAGTTTGGTTCTTCGTTCCTATGCCCTTGATTGAGTCATTTATTCTCCAGGGATGTTAACAAGGTGTCATATATTAATACAAAAATATGTATACAATATGTCAGGAATTTATCAAATAATATAACTAGTAATTTGTAGATATCAAAAATACCTTTCCAATGGTATAAAGAATGCACAAAATGGACACTTGTGTCAAACATTATGGCCAAATTACGGAAGGAAGTTTTGTAGGTTTTGAAGGAGTTAATGGGAACTCCTTCGAAATTTTGGACGATTTAATGGGAACTCCTGCGATTTGTAAATCAGAGGAATTTTCAACAAATTTCAGAGGATTTTGTGGGAACTCCTCTGATGTAAATTGGAGGAATTTAGAAGAACTCCTCTGGTATGAAGGAAGACAATTCGAAAAAAATTCTAAGAGTTCTTTTATCGAAAAGAAACAGAAAGAGTTTGAGTTTGAAAGACCGTAACTTTATCATATGATGTTCAATGAGGTGTCATTTTTTGCAACACGACGAGCATAGAGAGACACTTCTATCAAGATAACTAAATATGGTATTCAATCATTTGAGTGGATCCATGTTTAATGATGGTCATGGTTAATCATGCTTGCTTGACAAGAAATCCTTGGTGATCATTTTGGCACTTCTGGACCTCAGATTTTGATTATGTTAGTTGTGTTTGAATTGTGATCACATAAATTGTACAATATGCTTGTTTTGGTGGTGAAAATTACACTTTAAAGAATGTCCAAAAATCATGCTCAAAGGCTTTTTTTAATGGAAATATGGGCCATGTTCTTGTTGTTTCTTCGCTCAAATCCAGTTCCATCAATTCCTGTTTCATCTATGTTCTATAGGATTTTAGGTCATCCACTGAAGTTGAGGCAATGTGTCAGTAGCACAGAAATATAAATCTGTGAAAAAAGTCAACTGACGTTCAGGGTTCTTAACACTGTTTAGGAGCTGAGAGGACCAATTTTCTTCTACAATGTGTTTTAGAACCAACACAAGACCTACAAATGTTACAATTTACCCATATTATGATAAACCTCACTTTCATGGTCATTGTTAGTCATAAAATCAAGAAGCAAAAAGTAAGCAAGTTGGTATGGTGTGCGCAATGAAATATATCAACGACACAAATAGACTTAATTACAAATGCAACATGAAGTGGATCAAGCGAGATGGAAAACTAGTCTTTAGTTATCCATTTGAGCATAGAAATTTTAATAATTGGCAATGATAAGAACCTAATTGATGGGTGAAACGGGAAGGATTTGAGTTGGAGAAGAAATAGAAGAGGTTTCAAGCATGAAGAATCACTACAAATGGTAAAGTACAGAGAGTGGGAAGAGAGGTTTGATATTTCCATTTTCATGAGGAAGAATGAGAGGCCTTCAATATAAAAGTTTAGAAGGGGGGGGTAATTTATTCTCTTAGGGAAAGGATAGGAGAAGAAATTAGGGAAGGTGTTGTGCGGGCACAACATGAGGTAAACCATCAATATCGTTTTTATACTTTCAGTAAATTCATTGTTAAATTTGATTCTTCTTTACTATTGATGCAAGTTGATGATACTAGTCTATTATGGAATGAGAGATTCAACCATCTGAATTTCAAATACATGTAGAAACTATGCAAACAGGATATGGTCATTAGCTTTCCCAACATACACTTTTCAAAAGGAGTTTTTCATGGATGTGTTCTTGGCAAACATCCTCAAGAGAAGTTTGAGAAAGGAAAGGCCTGGAGGGCCTCCTATCCTTTGGGGCTCTATGGGACCCTTTCCTCATCCATCCATCAACAACGCAAGGTACATGCTTACATTTATTGATGATTTCTCATGATACACTTCGGTGTATTTTCTCAGGAAGAAGTTTCAGGTTTTTTAGCATCTCAAAGACTTCAAAGCACATTTAGAGACTCGGTCTGGGAGAAATATCAAAATCCTATGCATAGACAATGGGGGGGAATATGTAAATCAATATGTCCAACATCTTTGTTCAAAGGAAGGTATACACACAATACCTTACACTCCACAATGAAATGGAGTAGTCGAGAGGAAGAATAGATTTCTCAAGTAGATGGCCACTTGCATGTTGCAGGAAATATCTATACCACCCAAGATTTGGGTTGAGGAACTTAATTTTTCCAACCACATTCGTGATATATATCCTCGCAAATATTTCAAGGACTAGAATCCTTTTAAGGCATGGAGTGACAATAAACTAGAAGTCACCCACTTTCGAATATTTGGATCACATGCATGGGCTCGTGTACCCTCTTAAAAGAGGAAAGCATTAGATCCGTAGAGTACCTCGTGCATATTTGTGGGACATCCAAATGGTGTGAAGGGTTACAGGTCACTTGATGATCTAGGAGGAACCAGAATTCTCACAGAGGTCTAGGAGAATTAAAAAATGACCAAAATTTGATCATATCAAATTCTCTCAAAAATGAATTCATTGTGTAGAGTTCGGTGATATCGTTCCAGTGGTGAAAACATCACCTCAAATGGATTTCGTATGAAAATGTTATAGCCAGTAAAATTTTTGGTCAAACAAGGCAAAATAAGTCTAAGTCAAAGGTGACATGTGTCACCACTGGAAGGGTGACATGTGGCACATTTGTATAGGACCATACGGTGATCATGTGGCAACACCATAAGGTGCCATGTGGTATATCGTACAATTGAGTTGGCAAAGTGACATGGAAACCATATAGGCATAAGTGGACTAATCATATGGCGACACATGGCATGGTCTACATAGGTGGATCAATGAGAGGTTTCCACATGGAAACCTCGCATTGGAATTCCATGGTTAATGTATACCAAAAGTATAGGGGGTCGACGGGGTCGAACCCATGACCTCCTATAGCTCTACACCAACGCCCTTTTTCCATTGCACCACTCATTTGGTTCTTAACCATATACATTGTAATTATTATTTAAGCTTTGGTAAAGGTTTATTCAGTGGGAAAAGGGCCAAGGGATAAATCCCTGGGCACATGGTTTATCCAAGTTATATGTAACCAATACCTATATTTGCGCGGGAGGTTTTAAACATTGGTTAAAACCATAACTATATTAATATATGGTTTTAACCAAATACCATAATATATGGCATGGTCGACAAGGTTTGATCCTGCGACTTGTTGTATAGAATGCCAACGTTTTAACCAATGCACCAAACACACCTTTCGTTATGAAATACCAACAATAAAATATAAATGTTTGCCAAAGTTTTTGCATGGAGGTTAGGGTCTGTGCCCTATTTAACTAGCACGTGGACCGAGGAACCAACACATATGACAGAGTATGGATTTGGTCTTGAATTTCATGCCATAGGTATTAAGACTTTGGGATTTCACTGTAATGTATGCCAATAGGTTCCTTAATGGAATTATATGAAGTTTATGCTCATTTTTCTTAGAATTTCACAAGGAATTCAATGGTGCACTATGTTTTTGAGTTTGAGAAACGTGTAAAAATGTTATCGTAAAAACACAAGCATTTGAGCATTAATAAAGAGGTCTCAATTGGAAGCGGACCCGAAGACATATCCCAAATTGGGTGAACTCCGTTAACAAACTTGTGTATGTGGCATATTATTGTTGTTCTATTTCACTCAATTATGTTGCAAGATATTTTTGTTTAAAGTGGATTTGGATAGATAAGTAAATTCACATGTATTATGCAATCAGTCAAATGATCATTATTATTTTGAAATCAAGTTAGATTTTTATGTGAATTAAATAATAATTAGCTTCTAAGGATTTTTCGGATCAAGTTGGTATCAAAGTAGGTTTGACAAGTGTTTGCAAGTGAATTCTTACAAGATCTAGATTCAATCTTAGTAAAGGAAAGCTTGCAAGTTATAATTAAGAGATTCAAAGGAGACTTCGTAACAAAAATATGGCTTCTGAAGGGAAGGAAGGAGAAGATCCTCCCATGAGACTTGCGGAAGTTATGGCTACACTTCACTCAATGAGAGAAATAATATATGATTTGTATCGAAGAATTCACAAGTCTGGTGACGTAGAGTCTTTGGTAAAAGTTGAAGGAGGAGGTGAAGGTGGTGGACCTATAGAACCCTCTTCACCATCATCCTCATCATCATATACCACTGGAGCAAGTGCAAATTCTTCGCATAATAAGAATTCCACTAAGAAGTCTTCTCATGCTCATAATTTGTCTTTATTGAAACTAGATGTCAAGTTCGAATTGACAATTTATGATGGAGAACTGAATATAGAAAAGTTGGAAAATTGAATCAAGCAGATAGAGGTATATTGCAGGGTGAAAAAGATTGTGGATGACACTGCAAAGATACGGTTGTCTACTCTTCGACTATGTGGCACAACCTTGATATGGTGGGAGAGTAAGACACAAGTTGATCCCGTTCAATAGGGTAAAGTAATTTCTTCTTGGGATGAATTTACTGTTGCAATAAGAAAACAATTTTATCCATTAGCTTATGTGCAAATTGCAATTATGGAATGGAAACATCTCAAACAAGGCAAAGGGAAACATGTTCAAGTATATACACATGAATTTAAGAAGAAAGCATTATCTTTGGGAATTCCGTTATATACTCGTGAAAACTCTTCTAAAGTATATTAGTGGAATGCACTCCTATCTTCGATGCACTATATTGATGTTTAACCCTACTAACATTGATGAAGTATCAGTACAAGCTAATCATCTGGAGACTAGTAAGGGGAAGCATGTGAATGAAGATAAGAAGCCACACAAGTTCATGAAGAAATCGAAAGGAAAATGGAAGAGTGATAAGTTGTCTATAATAAAGAAAGATGAATAGAAACCTACATGTTCTCACTGTAAAATAAAGGGACATGAGGAAGTGCAGTTTTGGAAGTTGCATCCAAAATTACAACCAAAGAAGTTCCAAGATAAGGGGAAACAAAAAATTGTTGCATCAACTCGATAGCATTTGGGATCAGATTCAGGAGATGAATCTAAGATCATGGAAATATGAAGAAAAGGTATATCTACTAGCAAATCTAATTCTTCAGTTCAATCTGCTAAATTGGAAAGTGTTCTTAATCAAAAGAAAAGAAGTTATCATTTTCATGTCAAGGTTGTAGTCAAGCATACAAAGATAGATATTTTTTTTGACAGTGGATCTCAAGTTAAATTAATATCGGAAGCAACTTTTAAGAAGTTGGGTTTAAAGACAACACCTCATAGAAAACCATATCCATTAGGTTGGGTGTGTGACAATGCGAAGTTGCAGGTGACGAAGCAGTGTAAGATCATATTTGCAATTACAACTAAGTTCTTTGATGAGGTTGAGTTAGATGTTGTGCCTCTTTACATTCGTGGCATTTTCTTGGGCAGTCCATATCTATTTGACAGGAAAGATATATTTTATCGTGAAGAGAATAAATATCACCTCTTCAAAGATGGGATTGAATTTATTGTCAAAGCTCATCATATTAAAACTAATGTTTCTTTAATGAGAATAGGAGAAATGAAGAGACTCATGAATTCCAGTAAAAACAAAATTCTCATGGTGGTGAAACAAAAAGAAGAAGATATATCAGATGCTTTATCAGGTTGTGATCTAGATCATAAAAAGGAGTTGGTAAAAATAATATCTAACTATGATGAGTTATTTGAGTAACCTGTAGGGTTTCCTCCTAAAAAGGAGGTTGAACATGAAATCTACTTGCAGCAGGATGCACCTCTTCCTAACATTGGTATGTATAGATCATCAGTGATAGAGAATGTTGAGATAAAGAAGCAAGTTTAGGAATTGTTCAATAAAGGAATTAGAAGGCCAAGTTCCTCTCCATGTGGATCTCCTATTTTATTAGTTCCAAATAAAGACAGTACATGGAGGATGTGTATTGAATTTGGATCTATTAAATAATGTTGTTTATTTCACTAAGCTAGACTTGAGAAGTGGTTACCATTAGATCATAATGGAAGAAAAAAAATATGGAAAATTGCTTTCAAGTAAAAGCAGGGGTTGTTTGAATGGTTGTTTATGTCATTTGGCTTATGTACTACACCTGCAACATTTATGAGGGTAAGGAATGATGTGTTCAGACCTTACATAGATGACTTTGTCATTGTCTACTTAGATGATATTTTGATTTTTAGTTGAACATGGGAATATCATATAATGCATGTTAAGACAATACTTGAACTCTTGAAGAAGGGGAATTTATATATCAAGATGTCTAAATGTGAGTTTGGAAAAAATTATTTGACGTATTTGGGCTACATTGTAGGGAATGTTCAGCTAAAGATAGATTCATCAAAGGTGGAAGTTCTTGTGAATTGGCCCAAGCCAACTACTGCCACAGAAGTCGGGAGCTTCTAAGGAGTAGTATAGTACTGGAGGAATTCATTGCTAATTTCTCTTTCATAGAAAGTTTTGTACATGCATTAACAAGTGTAAAAATGGTATTTCAATGGGGCAGAAAGTAATAGAAAACATTTGAGACATTAAAGGAAAAGATAAGCACCGCACTAGTTTTGGCTCTACCATATCTACAACAATCATTTGAGATTCAAACTGATGCAAGCGGATATGCCATGGGATAAGTCTTGATGCAATGAGGTAAGCCTATATGTTATCATTCTAAGACTTTTACTCAATAAGTAATTAAATATCCAACATATGATAAGGAATTGTATGTGTTGGTACAAAGTGTGAAGAAATGGAAGCATTACTTAATGGGAAAGGAGACAATAATTCATACAGATAATCGACCATTACAGTATTTGCAGACACAGACCAAGCTACAACAGTCACGACATTTTAGGTGGATGGGTTTCCTACAACAATTTCATTTGGTTATTAAGTATAAGAAATGTATTCATAACAAGGTTTCAGACATGTTATCAAGACCAATGATCAATGCATCTACAATACTAAGGTATAATCCCTTAGCTCATGAAAGTTATGTTGAAAAATATACAAGGGATGATGGAGCACCTGAGTGGGCCCAATGGTTAAGAACATGTGTTATTTACGGGGAGGTTACAGGTTCAAAACCGGCGGGGGGTAGGGATGCTCATATTGGCCCGTTGTGACAAGGCTGGAAGGGTAGACGACCCCTGGGATAGAGGTTCACTCGGTGGGCCTTGGGACATCTCGGCCCCTGCTGAATCACAATTTATTGGTATATCTGGCTTGTGGGCTGTTAATTATACTCTTGGGAGGTTGATGTTCCCATGGTTAAAAAAAAATATACAAGGGATGATGATTCTAAAGATGTGTATGAATAATTAACTCATGGAAAACAACAGTTAGATTATGATGTGCGTGACAATTTATTATATCATCTTGGAAATCTTTGTATACTCAGGGATGAAAGTGTTAAGAACCAAACATCAATATAGCATAGAAAAACCTCAGGAAAAGTACTCAACGCCTTGAAAAAGAGATAATTTCAGATAATAAGCCTCTTCGAGGGGGCAACCTCCTTTTACCCCACTTAAATGTTCAAGTCC
>ML782448.1:303063-370569 GCA_009831015.1 Picea engelmannii | reverse complement strand
TAACTCCTTGATCATATGTATAGATTAGCTATTGAATATATTGATCTGTCTTCACTTCGATTGGTTTGTACTGTTGTGATCTGAACAACACAAGAGCGTTGGAGCGAAGCTTGGAACAACAAAGACTCAAGGAAAGCGTTCATAAGGTATGTCCATAATCCTTGTCTCTTAGTTCATTCAATAGCCTAGATCTAGGGAAAGTGTATTATTCTGTCCTGTTTTGTTCTAGATCCAGGTGGATCTAGGGAGATCGGTTTGTGTCCGCACTTACGGATTTATCCTGAAACACCTACCCTAAACTAAACTATACTATCTAACCTACTTTGACTTGACCTGCACTAATCTATCCTATCCTAGCCTACTATAGCTTAAACTAACCTTGAAAACCCTAGATTATAGTACATTAGAATATTTGCACTAGACCAGGCTAACCTATATTATTCCAGCTAGTCGAACCCTACCATACCTCACCTATCCTAATCTACCCTAATATAAATTGAACTATATTTTCCTACTCGTGCCTACCACTAGCCTATCCTAATGTTCACTCTAGAATATTCTACTCTATCTAACCTGCCTTGGAATATCATAGCCTACCCTAATTTCAACCAATATTACTTAAACTACCCTAACATATCCTATTAGAATCTATCCATTTCCTAGATTAGACTTCCCTAGCTTATCCTACATTAACATGTCCCATCATAACCTACCTAGTGTAATATACCCTACCCTAAACTAAACTACACTACCTAACCTACTATAACCTCCTCTACACTAATCGATCCTATCTTAGCCCACCATACTTTAGCTTCACCTATTTAGCCTAATCTACCCTAACATACCTAGAGTAATCTATCTTATCAGAACATAGTGTAACTAGACTAACACTAACTTGCCACTAGTACTATATCCTAGTGTACTTAGACTCTCTAACATTAATGTGGCCCGCCTAACCTAATCTAGCTTATCCTAGAATAACTTACTATACCTAACTTAATCTACCCTGCCATGACCTACCACTTTGTTAGCTAAAACCACCCTGTCACACTTAGCCTAATTTACCACTTTCTTAGCCTAGAGTACCTTAGCATAGCTACCTAACCTAAATTACCTTTTCCTACACTAAAATAGCATCGCCTAGACTACACTATCCTACATTATACTAACATACCCTACCCTACCCTACTTTAGCCTATTTTTCCCTACACTAACATATCCTAATATAATCTACACTACCACTACCCTAAGTTATCCTACCGTACCTTAACATAGCTAAACTAATCTATTTTATCCTATACTAACCTACCATACCCTAACCTAATATACCTATCATGGAATACTAGTGCCATATCCTAGACCATACATACTAATCTACTTTTATTTTAGACAATCACATAACTACCCTAACCTATCCTTTCCTACCTAACGTAACCAACCCTACTTTGGAATAACCTAGAACTACCCTAACCTAGACTTTCCTACCTAGTTTACTCTACCATACTTTAAACTAACCTACCCTACCCTAGCGTAGCATACGTTAACATAACACACCTTATCATACACTAACATAATAGACCTTAATCTACCCCGCATTTAACAATATATCCTACATTACCCTACCACTAACCTAAACTAGCCCTACCTATAATTCCTAGTCTAGTCTACTCTATCCTAGATTAACCTACCCTACCTAACATAGTATACCTTACCCTAGAAGTTACCAGTACACTAACTTAACCTAAACCTAGTAATATACCCTACCCTAAACTAGCTTACAACTACCCTAACCTAACCTTACCTATCTACTTTGGACTAACCTACATTATCCTAGACTAGCTTACAACTATCCTAACCTAACCCTACCAACCTAACTGATTCTACGTACTCTAGACTAACCACCCTAGCCTACACCTACATAACACATCCTATCATACACTATCTTGGACACCTTAGCCCACCCTACCTTATACTATCCCACCCTACACTGATCTTTTGTATCATATCCTAACCTACTTATCCCAATTTAGTCTACCCTAAACTACACTACACTACCCTACCACTACACTATCATAGCCTACATCACCTAATATACCTTACCACCACCTTCTATTATCCTACCTAGCCTAATATACCCTAAAAAAACATATACTACGTAATATAATCTAAGCTTGCCCTTCCTAATGTAATCTATTCTACGCTGCCCTATCCTATAAAGACTGGTTTTCCCTGATCCACTCTAAATTAACCTACTATACCTAACTTAATATACCCTCCCTTAGCCTACTATTCAATTACCTTAAACCACCCTATCTACTTAGCCTAATTTACCATTTCCCTAACCTAAACTACCTTATCCTACATACCTATCCTAGACTAATCTATCTTAAATAAAACTAACATTCCTTACCCTATGCTATTTTAGCCTACCCCACCCTACACTAACATATCCTAATATGATCTACCCTACATTACCCTAGTTTATCCTAAGTTATCCTACCCTACCTTTTCATACCTAAATTAATCTATTATATCTTAGATCAAGCTACCCTACATAACCTAATCTAACCTACCATGGACTACCAGTGCCTTACTCTAGACTACACACACTAATCTACCCTACCGTAGACTAGACTAAAACTATTGTAACCTATGTTAATCTACCCTACTTTAGATTAACCTAGTCCTCCCTAGACTACCAATACCCTAACCTAGCCTACAAATACTAATCATCCTCACTCTAGAATCGCCTACAATTACCCTAACCTAGCCTTGTCTACTTATCCTAATCTACCTACTCTAGACAAACCTACCCTACCCTACCTTAGCGTACGACACCTTTTCCTACCCTACACTAACATATCTTATCCTAGCATAACCTACTTGGCCTAATCTCCTTATACCCTAAACTACACTAAACTATCTTACCACTATTATAGATTAGTCTACCTATCTTAGCCCACACTATCCCACCCTACCCTATGTTACCTAGCCTATCTGATCACACCCTTAATCTAAAATACCCTTCCCTTGCCTACCATAGCCCATATTGGACTACCTTAGCTTACATTAACATATTTTGTCACATCCTACCCTACCCTACCCTGACATAAGTTACTTAGTCTAATATACCCTTTTCTATAACAACCAACCCTACCCAACCTAATCTAGCCTAATTTAGCCTACATATACTAATCTAACTTACCTAGCTCTAACTTAACATTAAACATAAATCATAAGCCCCAATCCTAAGTATAAATCCTTAAGACCCAATTCTATGTGTAACCGTGAATTCTAATCCTAATCTTAATCTACACTATTCTAGAATAAACTACTCTACCTAACCTAATCTACTCTACCCTAGCGTAAACCCCTAATCCTAAGCGTGAATCCTAATACTAATCTTAATCATGCACTAACTTACCTAGTCTAGCATACTCCACCCTCAATTTAAACTACCCTTCCCTTGACTACCCTAGCCTAGCCTACATTATCCTATCTTAGCTAGCCGTACCTAGATGAATCTACCCTACCCTAAACTAAACTACCTAGTGTAACCTACCCTACCTAACCTAATATATTCTACCTTATCCCACATAAACTAATCTACCTCACCCCAACCTAATCTTATGCCTAAATCCATTAAGCCTCAACCCTAAGGATATGTCTAAATCCTAATCCTAAACATAAACTTAATTCTTAAAGACTAAATATGAATCCCAAGCCTAAGTCTAACATATGATTACCTTGCATTAAATGACATGTAATAATATATAACATTATGCACATTATAAACATATAAATGACATTCATTTTATAATATTAAAAAAAAGTAAAACACCCATTATCTCATTTCATTTGATGTACAAATTTAACATATAAAATTCAATAAACACATTTTATAAATAAACACAAAAATAAGTATAATATAATAAGCAAACATATAAAATACATAATAAATAAACAAATAAATAATTTAAAGTTTTATAATATATAAAAAATAAATCTACCATATTTAAATCTAACAAATACAAATAAGTGCAAATCTTATCCTAATAAAATATGAATTTTAAGTAAATCTACATATTTCAAAAATAAAGTATTTAAGTGAAATTACTATTTATAAAGTTCATTTTAGTGAAATTACTATTTATATTATTAATATTAAATTCCAAAAAAAAATAATATCTATCTTTCATATCCTAGTAAAATTATTATTTATATTATTAATATTGAATTTGAAAAAAAAATCCATTTTTTAAACTTTATTTCGACTTTTCCCATTAAATTTTCCATAAAATATATAAGAAAACAATTATAAATCCAAATATCAATATCATTATTTATTTAACAACTGCATATCCTATCACTATGTACATATGACTATGTACTTAACAAGTGTATTCATATGTTTATATGACTATTTATTTGCTATGTTTATTTAAATGTAAAATCTCTCATTAGTATAAAAATTCTAATCATCTTTTTTATAAAAATAAATTATATAAAATATATGTATACGAAATGGTAATGATGTATAAATTTACAGCGATATTCATTAAAACGTGACTGAGAAAAGAGTGATTTACCATTCATATAAAAATTAATAATAAAAATTAATAATAAGTAAATATAAAACCATGTTCATAAAAAATAATGATGGCCAAGAATCAATGAAAAATTTATAATCTAAACTTAATAAACAGAGATGGGGTTTTCTATGACCAGAACAACTTTAAAAAGCTTTTCATATTTTTTAAAAAGTTAAAAACTATGCTGTTTCGTTGAGTGACAAATTTTAAAATGCTAAAAACCAATAATAATTGGATTGAAAAAAACAATCTAATAACTCAAAATAATAATAATAATAATCTAATTTTAAGGTCACGGTCAAACTAGCACACCAAATTGGTGTATGAGATCTCAGCAATTTGACTAGTAAAGTCTACGAAGGTATATACACCCTACTCGCTCTGGATTTGAACTTGTGACCTCTCAAGAGGTAACGCATGTTCTTAACCATTAGACCCACTCAAACTGTATAAACTTCTAGAAAAGTTAAATCAAACTAACAATCACAAGTTAAATCAAACTAACAACCGATCAGAGCAGGAGCCATACGTACTTGTAATTAGAGTTGCGATTTGATTTCGTTTTAATAATTTAGCAGCCTTCGGCATGATTTGGATAGAGCGATTTTATTTGGTTTGAAAAGCAAAACAGCGTTAATCCCTCGGCTACGATTTGGATGAACGATTTGAATACTAATGACTCTGCTCATCGAAATCCATGGACATCATTTTTTCAGCCCTGATCAGATCAGAACAGAACCCAACCCAACCCTACTCGCAAGGCTGGAAAATTTTCATTAAGGAGAATAGAAATCAATTGTATCCCATGTTTATTTCTCATGGGAAGGTATATCCTACCACCATAAAAACCCCAAGAGCCTTCCGTGTGTAAAAACTTAAAGAAACATGTGCAAGCTTCGTGTATAAAATAACGATTCAAAATATATTCATAAATATAAAATGCTAAAAACCAAACCGAGAAGAAAAATATATTCATAAATATAAAATGCTGAAAACCAAACCGAGAAGAAATGTTTGATCAGGAGAAAAGAATTCGATTGCAAAGAACCAACCCAAATCTCAATCTCCATATAATAAAATAATTAACGGAGAAACTACATAGAATAAACACAGAAGAGGGTTAAACGGAAGTACACTGATGGAGAAACTAAAATAAATTATTCCAATGGAGAGGAGAAGACATACCTGGAATTGGAGTTGGACGGCGATTATATTTGGTTTGGTTCGAGCAGCAGAAATCCTCAGCCTCAGACTTGGATGATGTGAAGGAGAGAACCTCAACACGACATACAGAGTAGGGTTTGTTGAAGGGTTTGAGCAGTAGTGGCTCTGCTTATGGATAACCGTCGAAATCGCTTATTCATTAGATCCTGGTGTCACATAGGAAGCCCAGATCAGAACAGAACCGAACCCTCATTGCAAGGCTGAAGAAATTAACAGAAACGAAATTACTGGGGCTTCTAGGGTTTCTGAGAGCAGAGCAGAGCAGAGAAGAGCACCGAGAAACTAATGTACCTGTAAGAAGCACTGAGAGAGAGCATTGATCTTCATGATCCAAAAGACTGTTGAACAGATTGGCTGCGTCCTGGATTCCTTAGAAGTTCGTCTGCTCGAATGGATGATTCAATTTCTTTCCTCCATTCCAGTCCAGGCTTGCCTAGCCTCCTCCTCTACTCAGACTCTCAAACATTAAACCCCACACAGACTCAGACCCATACAACCGATCACACACAGACCACACAAACTGAGACCCATACAACCGATGACACACAGACAGCACAGACTCAAATTCGAATGAGACTCAAAAACCCATTCACACAGACATACCAGAGCATGGATAGAGGAGGAAGGAGAAGGTAAATGTTGGAAATGTGTAAGATTCGATATATATATATATCCTTCCAACGGATAGATGTTTTGCCGCCTTTGCCCCTCTCTCTACAAACGAAGAACCGGTAGCAGATGAAACGTAGTTCCACTCTCTTCAAGAAGTTACGATCTTTATCTACTCTAACGGAAGAATAAATGCAAAAACGCAGATGAGTTTAACGGAAGAAACTGTTAGTAGATGAGACAGCTGGTGAATCCAAAAACCAGATCTCATGCTTTTCTTCAATTTCGATTCATGGTTTTTTTCAGTTCTTTTAATACTTTTTTCCGAGGATTTAGCCCCTGATTTACCATAAATTTGAATTTTATTTTATGCGTAGGGCATGTCAGATTCAACAGGAATCGTTGATCAAAATGGATGATAAAACGAACGAGTCTGTCAAAAGAGACCTCCAAAAACCTGTATAGTTTTCATGATTAAAAATATGTATTTTTAAGTTTAACATGTACCACTTTATTGTGAAATAAAGATATCTACAATATGTATAGGTCAATATGTATAGGTTTAATGGTTAAAAATATATATTTTTTAGTTTAATATGTATATTATATTATTGTAAAATAAAGATTTATATCTTCATACATAATTAAAAACACTTAAATAAAAATAAATAAAAAATTATATTTAATAATAACCATAAAAACATTTAAATATTAAAAATAATAATTTTTCACTCAATAATAAAAAAAAGTGGATTTTGGGAGAAGGGAATACCTTGTAGAAACGTATTCCCTGGCTTTTCATATTCGATGGCTGACATAGAGCGTTTCGTTTTATGAGCATGAGCCGATAACTTTTGGCGTTCTCAGCCACAAGTTAACGGCTGTGCTAGTAGTATGTACTACAAAACAATCCGATATCTTCAAACGGAGTAAGCTAACTTTGGATCTCGAGTGTCTTTTTCGGCAGATTCTGGTTCAGTTTTAAATTCAGTTTTAAATTCTGGTCAATTCAAAATTTTGGTTGATTTATTTTTTTATTTATTTATTATTATTATTATTATTAATATTTTGGTTATTTTAAAATGAAACAAAATCTATAAAACCAATTATAAAATAATGAAATATATAAAATTTTGATAATGCAAAATTAAATGAAAATCTGGCCGAGGCCCATTTTTTCTTTTGCCTAAAAAGCGGATCTATTTGCTACCTGTTTAACCTACTCTACTCCATCTTCAAGCCACATTCTATGAAAAATCTAGTACACGACATCTGTGTTGAAGTATAATCATAGTCGATCCACTGTGACAAAACAGAAGGTAAGACATGTGACCAGAGACGATTAGGTATACTCAAACCTTTGTTGTAGATATATTCACTATTCAACGGTGGGTTGAGTCCCCACCTTGTAGGAGAGCCTGCCCCACCACAAGTTGTGATCCACGTGGCATGTCTGATAACTTTATCCATCTTCAATATATTTAAATAGTTTGGTATTGCATGTGTCTAGCTCCAATCCATTTAATCACCTTTGTCATGTCTAAATGTAACAACGCTAGTTCTAGTAAAATAATTACTAAACAATTTGGAAGTCTTTAGCTATTTTTTTTTAAATCATTTACAAATGGGTTAAAATGATCTTAGGATTTTGCAATTTCAATTTTCAAAATGTGTAATCTAATGAAAATAATATTTTTGTTAAATTTATATAAGAAATATTGGTTTAGTGTTTGAAGAGATTAAAAGACACATCAAATCATGGTTAGGTGTGTTAAGTTTTAATGTTGTTATTAAGCTATTTTTAATTTATTCAATGCATTTCCAAAACAACACCATTATTGAAAGAAACACAATATTTTATCCTGGGAAACCTAATGGGGGAGAAAATCGAGAAAAAACTTCCTCAATAATAGATTGTCAATACAATGCCAAGACTAATACCAAAATGTTGATGATTGCAGCTATGTGAGGTTGCCCCCACCTTAATGTGATTAATAATAAATGTAAAAGATATTTAATATGGTTAATAATAATAATAATAATAATAATAATAATAATAATTATATTGTGACTTAGTGAGGTTGGCCTTCTTGAGCCAATAGACACTTTGGTTGATAGGATAAGTCTAATATAAGTAAAGGAAGATTCCCCATTGTGGAATCATATTCTTCATATGAGTTTGGAAATTTCAGCAAGTACATTTACTTGGGAAAAATGCACACCTCTCTAGGGCACTAGTCTTCTAGGGTTTGAGCACCCTCTTGTGTGCTAGGTCTTTCTTGGTGATGAAGGTCTTTCTCTTGAAGAATATAGCGAAGGATTTGGCTGGGTTTTCTTCCCTTGTTGAGAAGGGTTTCCCATGGTACTTCTTGTGTTCTTGTGCATGGTGCTTCTTCTTGTGATCTTCGTTGCTGCAACATTATTGTTTATGGTTAAGTGAAATGCTAAAATGAAATAAACTTCATGCTTAACCTAGATTATGAAAAATCAACATGGTATGAGAACAGGCTTGAAGAAAACCATTGCATACTACAAAACTGAAGGTAAGGTCTGTTGTAGGGGTGAAGAGAAGAGGGTCGGACCTCTCCTTGGAAAAATCTATAGTTGTTGATAAGGTCGGACCCCTTGTAACAGATCTCTAGTAGATAAGGAGGGCCAGATCTCCTCCATGTAGTAAACTCAACCTAGGAAGAATGTAGCCACAATCACTGTTAAAGAATCTGGATTGTTCTAAGGCCCCTCCTTAGATACCACAGATATACCCCAACATCAGACACCTAAAGAAGAAGGGTCAAACCCCTTCTCAAATGAAATCAAGGCTGGTGCAACCCAAAATTTTGAGATTGTCTAGACAAAATTTACCTCAGTTCGAGGCTGTCCAAAAATTTGAGACTATGCTCAAAAAAATAATAAGGCCGTTGTCCTATGCAGACTGTGGGATGCTAAAAATTGTGTAAGCTTCATGTAGAAAGCCTAGGATTGTGGGAAAAAATAGTGTGTTGAGAGAGGAATATTTAAAGGGACAACAACACACCTTAACATTCAACCATATTTCTTTAGACAAAACTTCTCAGTTGACAGATGTTGATATTGGTAGTCAATTACGAGTATTTTATGAACATCAAATTGTAAGTATTTCAAAGTCTCATTCACATGGAAATGACTTATTTTTTGTCTAGCTGGATCAAAGCGTTCTTTAAATCTTTGGGACATTAGAGCCAACAAAGTGGTTCATGAATACTTGAGAAGTCTTAGCAGAAATCATCTCTCCCTCCATTGCTTTAACTGTGGCACATATAACTGAGGAAATAATTTATTTTTATGAAGTTCAAGGCTGCTACAACAAGAAGAACCCCATGACAAGCCTCCTAAAAGGCATGACCACTTGCCAAAATTTAAGAGTTATGATAGCTACAAGTATTGTTGTAATACTTACAGGAAATCAAGGCTCTTTGTATCAACAATGAGAAAGTACCTTGCCTGGTGCAAGTTATAAAACAACAGAGGTTTCATGTCACCATGTAGACCTGATTAGAGTTGGTAAAGGTCGAGTAAAGATGATTTCTTTAGCCAATGGTGGCAATAAAATTGCAACTACATCTTGGTGATATGATTGTTAATATATGGGATGTTGAGACCCACTTGGTGGATGGTAATTTCACACTTGAGAACAGGATATCACCTTCAGGTTGTTTCACTGTTTTGGATCGACTTGTTGTAGACAATACTCAATTACTGTTGGCAGTTCCCATGCAAAATGAAGTATGAATATATTCATAGAAGAAATATACATAGAAGATACACTCACAAAGTCTGGAGAAAACTGAACATTTACACATTTAAAATCTAAAGGAGTCCCTAAGGTATAAAAGGACCAAGTCTGAGGTCTCTTCTAAGCATGCAGAAAGTTGTTACTATACCAGAGTATAGGTGGCTACTAAAAAAACAAGGAGAGACTTCATTGGTGTACACTCTCAGGTATGCACTTGTATATATTATTATCATTGTCATGAGGGAAATTGCAGGAGGAGGGAACCTTTGCCGAAGTTATGAATCCAGAGGGATCTCAGTGCATTTAGCGGAACAACTCACTCAAAGTAAAGACTCCAGGTTTGATTGTTGTTATTGTCATCCCTCTAAACCTATATTCCTATAAGTTTTCTACATTACATGTAGGTGTTGTAGTTGTGACAACATTCCTTAAGTTATTTTGATTCTAGAGATGTACTCATTATTCTCCTCTAGGAGATATTCTTGTGTCGGTTCCTTTTTTTTGTTGTTTTCTTGTTCCAGATAGGTTAAAAAGAAAAGAACATGCTTACTCTTTAGAGGGAGTCACTTGACTCAAAGGGTGTCAAAACTATTTAAGAAAGAGGAAGAATAGAACCACCATTGAGGTAACCAATAAAGCATGATCAGAATCCTTCTATGATTCCGTGGGAAGAAGCATGCATGACACAATATGTGTGTAGAACAAGAGTCTTCACCAGACTTTGAAAAACATAACTCCCCGAGAAGTCTTCACCATAATGAAGCCTAATATTGAACAGTTCAGGTTACTTAGGTTCCCAGTGTATTTTTATGTACCCGAAGAGAAGAAGTCCAAGCTAGATCCTTTAGGAAGAAAGGATACATTGAATCTTCACAGACATCCTAGATCGAAATCTCTAGTGAGATACAGATTGAGACAAGCATAAACATTGTCCTTGAGGAAGAGATAGGTTTTCAAAGACCTAGCGAATCTTAGATGGAGATTGACAGTGAGACAACACCTTCTCCCCCTTCAACAATTCAGAAGGAGACATACATTACTCTAGGTTATCCAATTTCTCCAGTTGATATGTTTAGAGATATTGCAGTAGGGAATAAAATGCCTACCTAGACTCACTCTGCAAGAGGTAGAGAAACATACAAACCTCTCAAGGCACATTCTGAGAAAGCAAAAGAGATTTTCGAGCTATCCTTGAGTTATGAGCCACTTCACTGATGTTGAGACTCCTTGTCTTAGATAAACAACAAGAGAACCAGTATGGCAAGATGCCATAATAAAAGAATACCAAAATGATGCATAAGATATTATTCAGGGACCAGAAATGGAAATCTGTGGTAACTTCCAAGTGGATCTATATGATCAAGCATGCAACTAATGAAAGTGTCAAGAAATGGAAAATGAGATATATAGCCGGAGGTTTCTCACAAACAGAGGGAGTTGTCTATAATGAGACACTTGATCCAGTGAACCTGATACACTTCCATATGTATTGTCATCCATGAGTTGGAAAACATATCAGATAGATAGATTCTTGATGAGTTTGGATTTCAACAAGAATGTTGTTGATCCAAACCTATATCATTACAGTGTGGTGACGAGATCCTGATTTTGATGACTTATTCAGAAAGCCTTGTTGTTGGATAGAAGTAAACATTGAATTATAAAATTTGAGATGAGAAATCTAAGTATGATGCACAACTTCTTAGGACAAGAAGTATGACAGAGGACCAATGAGATTTTCCTGAGTCAAGGAAAATATACAATGAAAATATTAAAGAAGTTTAGTATGACAGAATGCAAAATCCACCGTGATGGATTTAAAGAAGAATATTGATGATGATTTAGATGAGACTGGTCCTCAACTAATCAGATCACTAATGTATTTGGTTAACACCAGACTTGATTCATTCCATGTAGTAAATGTTCCTAGTCATTTCATAAGTCAATCGAGACAGACTCACTAAAACATGTATTGAGATAAATGTGAGGCACAGTTGGATATGGCCTAAGATATTCCTCCAATGTGAGCTTGAGTTTGTAGGATATGTCAATTCAGATGAAGCAGACAGTACAATGGACCAGAAGAGCACATCCGGTTGTTGTTCTACCGTGAAGTTTTCCATGGTTTCTTGATGCGACAGGAAACAAAACTCTTTGGCCTTGAGCACCATAGAGGTAGAGTATATAACATCGAGCATGCGAAGAAATATCTCTTTACAAGCTTCTGATAGATTTACTTGACCATGAGATGGATCCTTTGATGATGTAATATCCAAGGCCGAACCCAATTGTAAATATAAATGAAAATGTACTTAAGCTGGTGAGTTGTTTGATATCATTTTGTATGCATCTTTCATGGCATAGTGTGTGCATGTACTGTGCAGTAAAATGATGAAGTGTGCACATTCCAAGATACCGCACGCAACAACTTAAGTGCGCATGATTTTGAGGCCAGGGAGCCTTTGTGTATATGTTGTGTTTTATAGGTTGGTGAGTCAGTTATTATAAGCTAGGAGGCTTATGTTTGTATTAGGCTAGAGATCTTAGATACTAAAGGCCAGTGCACCTATTTTTGTATGTGTCTTATCATTAATATAAAATACATCACTGTGCGTAGACCGACCATGATAAAAGAGTATGGGGGACTAAACTCCACTAGTTAGGGAAAGGGGGGGGGCTAAAAGTTAAGGAAAAAGGCTAAGCTAGGGAGCTTAAGCCAAAAAATAATATTATATTAATATTTATTAAAGTATAAAGATGAATAATTATTTTATCCTATGTTCCAAATTTGGGGACAAGTGGGCTAAACACTAGCACTACTCACGACTCACGACTTCGCTAGTTGGAGTGTTGAGCCCTCGTGCTCCTCCTTTGTGAATCCATGAGATGCGATAGGTCAACATTACGTGGACTCTGCCAAGCGACGTGTACATGCCACTTGTCTCCTCCACTGTACTCTGCTTACGAGTTGTATCGTTGCTGCCCATCACACGAGACCTTAGATGTCGGCGTTTCACGACCTTAGTGATCAAGGTGCAAATTCTTCATTCTGCGAAACCCCGAGCCATGATAAGTCAACAATGGGTTGACTCTTTCCCAGGTGACATGTGTCCACCACCTGTCACCCACTCCCACCTTTCTCTGGGCACTTGTTGTTATGCCACCTGTCAACCACGCGGTCCCCACCTAACGGATGTGCCACGTGTTCGCATGAGCCCTCGGTGCTCGACACTTCATGACTTCTGCAGTCGAAAGGAAGTTCTTTCAACCTTTGAACCCCCGATACGCAATACCACGTGGAGGTTCTTATCCAATGGTTCTCCTGTGGCTTGGATCCAATGACCACGATCACGTCATGATTTCGTGAATCATGAGTTTGTGCAGTGCTACCCTTGATCACTCCAAGTCGCAAGTCAGTGAAATGCTACCTGACTACCACGTGTCCTGTGCCGATGGATGGTTCCAAATACTTCGGGACTTTCAGGACGTTCTCGAATCCACTCTCCTACCTATGCAAAGGTTAAGATCGATGGTCAATAGAGCTCCGATAGATCCTTGGATCTACGGTCCTGGATTCCATCACTACTTGCGAAGGCTAAAAGGGTTGAGGTGTTAACGCTTGTGCTCCTCCTCTAGATCCATCGGTCATGATAGATCTGGGGTATTTTCGAAAGGGTTCAGACCGTTCGTCTACCAAATGATGGGGTATTCTCTTTCGATAATCGGACTCGCTATCCTTTCTAAGCTTGAATCACGAAATTCAACCTCTCGGAGCTTCAAACTCCCATGACTCTGAGACCTTAGAGAGATACTCTTTCCTACATAAGGTTTCCAGACTCGAATCGCATGAACCTTCAGACGATTCTTGGGCAATTGTCCCTGATCTTAGTCGAGTATTTGGGTAAAGGTTCGGTACGGTTCCAAGGTTTATGGGGTGATTCCCGGGGAAGAGTACTCGCGAGGAGCCTTCCTAAAATATTACTAGAATCAAGCAAACAAGACGATTCTTAGTGGAGAAAACTCATGCCCAGACTTAATCATTTGTACAGAAACCAACTATGGCATGTAAGTATACACATGCATCCATTATTTCTAGTCTAAAACACCAGGCAATCATTCCACATAGAAATCATTATGGGCATATAAACATGAGCATGTATTTATGATATTCAATTCAAAATACAAGGCATAAAACACTTATTAGTTCTACCAGGGGTGATGCAACTGCTGAGAGGGGTGCTCGTTTCCACCCAACCGTAGGCTCAGTGATTCCAAACGGATTTACCACTAGCCACCCCCGAGCTAGACCATGATGCTTTGAGATTCAGTCTCCTACTTCCAGCTCAATGGAAGTCAAGGTCTGTTAGGCTCCAATCTACTGATGTAAATTAGAGTGAAAATGATTGTCAATTCGGTGCTTGTAAGACTTAGAGGCACATCCAAAATATATGAATTTAGAGATAACTTATATTCTTTCAATGGGAATAAACCAAAACATATTCTAAGAGTTGAATATAGAGGAGATGCTAAGCTTCTGTTCAGAAGTCCTTTTCATAGATCTCACGACAGTAATCAACAAATGTTTCCTAAAGGGCATTTGATTAATAGTAAACATTCAAAGAGACATTCAAAAACTAGCTCAGAGGCTTATCAATGCTTGAAAGACAAAACTCTTATTCAAGAGATGCATTCATTGTTTTATTTCATTCATTAGAAATCTTTGCCAATTCTTGTTAAATAAAAAGTACTAAAAGCGTAATTAACTTAAAAAACATTCATGATCATCCTAATGCTTGAAAGGAAACCACACATTGAATTCTTATTCAAGAAATCATTCACAACATGAGTAAGGCTTTGAAGCATTAAGCATATTACTTAACTATGGAATTCATCTAACTACAACAAAGATATGAATAAAACTCATCTACAACAAGATCTGATCTAAAACATGTATCAAAGATTACTTGAAAAGAACATAAAGGAAGAATGTACTAGTTTGGCAAAGGGGGCCCTCCAATGCTTCACTTGTACACTTGAGTCATCTCAGCTAAGAAGGAACTTCCAACAACATTCACATCATCATATCATAGACATTATTAAGAACAAAATACAAAACTAATCTCAAGATTGCAAATTCAAGGTTTCTTCATTCACCTCAAGGTTGTCATACTAGTCTATGTCTTAGAGTATTTATACAAGAGTTTTGAAAATAGTAATGCTAATAACCCTCCTAAAGATCATGAACAGATCCATAAAATATGCTGGGAAGGTCGAATACCCCCTTCAGATCCATAAAACATGAACAAATCCCAAGAAAATTTAAAATTGTCCATGATTTTATGCTAAAACAGGGTATTTTCTGTTGAAGTGGCCCTGTTTGACCAGCGTTGACCGAACAATTGGAAAACTCAGATATCGAATCTGATAGATAATCATCCATCATTGTACATCAAGGATCATGACCCAAGTCTCAGATTTCGCCCAGCTATCCTGCAAGTACACGAACCTAGGAGGAATTATGGGATTTAATCAAATCCTGTAATTTCTGATAAATTTTTAATTTTAATGCCAAAAAATTAAAAAATTCAATTCTTAAGCTAAGGAATGATAAATGTACCTTGTATAAGCTATTTCATGGAAAATATGGAATAATATGAAGGCAAAACGGATGGTTTTGGAGGAAAAAGTATAGTTTATGGAGTGAAAAGAAGCATAAAAATGTACTCAACATCTCCCCCAAGAGGAAGACTTTGCATGTCCTCATGCAAAAAAAAAAATGTTCTTGAAGCTCTTTCAGTGATCTTCTGCCACCTCTGCTGCCTGCAATAATGTCTCCACATTAACTTGAGTTGTATGAAGAGCTTTCATTCTTTGATATTTTTCTTTATATGCCTTCTTCTATTGAAACCATTTGTAGGCCTATTTGGAGATTAGTTTTTTTTTTTTTTTAAGCTTCTTATTATTTTTCTTCAAGGTTTCATTCTCTTCCTGTGTTCTATGGCTTTGATTCCTTAACATTTCATTCTTTGTTTTTATGTACCTTTCCAGGACTTCAATTTCCTTGATCTTTCTCTTCATTTTCTTTATTTTCTTGCTTTTCTTATCAAGTTCTGATGTGGACCCACCAGCCATTTCTTCTATTTGTTCTATTGTCTGTGGAGGTTGAGTTTCATCTTTCATATCTTTAATTAATTGTTCCACATCTTTTCTCATTTTCTCATATGTGGAAGTTTCTTGTCCTTCAAAATCATCATTTTCCAATGATTGTGCCTCCAAAGTCTGAATATGTGCATACTATGCTTGTTGTGCTTCATCATCACTTTCTTGTATTTGTCCTTTTTGAACTTGTTGGTGTTTTCTTGATTTCCTTTCATATGTGGTGAAAATCTTGTATTTTTCCTCAAATTCTTTCTCCCTTTTCACCATGCTTCTTATTCTTCTCCTCCCCATAGGTTGGTTTGAGTTTGTTGCCTTGGGGTTTTGTATTTCTTCCTCATCATTGGTCACAACCAAGATTTGTTCCTCTTTTTCTTCCTCTTCGACTGTTTCAAAACCATTTCCAATGATAAACTGCTGCCAAGTCAAGTTCTACTTCTGTAGCTCATGTATGATGATCATTTTAATGAAGCCACAATGATATAGACTCTTTTCTGTATTCCTCCCTTGTTTTTGGACAGCCTTAGCCATCTTAGAAAGGCTTTGCAGTAGAAAGTAGGGCATGTTAATTTCCCAGTCACCTTTTGAATGTTGTATCAGCTTGATGTGATATAGGTAGATAATGCTAAATATTCCTTCACAAGTTATAAACTTTTGTATGAGATAGGATAATTCATCCCAAGGATGAATCAACCAACTCCTCGGGATTCCCTTCTTCCAATTGACTGCTGCCACCCTAGATCTGGAAAAAAAAGATGCCCATGATTTATCTTTAAAGTGCTTGGTTTTGAAATATCTTTCTCCCGTTTTAGGTAATCGAGTGACCTGTGCAATTATATCTTCAGAGATTCTAATAGTAAGGTTTCTAATAGTAGCCCTTTCCCCATCAAATGAATAAGCAAATTCTAAGGCAACTTCCTCATAATATCCATCAAACTTCTCAAAGAAAGATATCCACTGTTTTTTCTCAATAATTTGTATACAATCCTTATGAATTTCTGATGTATCAAGCTTCTCTGGTTCATACCTAGAAACCATTCTTTCAATTTTTAAGAGCAAGACCCTAAAATATTTCACTGTTTATACAAAAAGGAGGTCTATCCTTGTCAAAAGGTTCAACCCTGCATATTCTTCGACCAATTGCTTTGATTTTTTTTTCTTCAAACTTGCAGACTCTGTTTAAATTCAATTTTGTGAATGTTCTTCAATAAGAATTTTTTGTTCAAAAACAAAGAAAATTTCATATTTTTAAAATTTTTAAACTTCTCTCTGTTCTCAACCATAAATTTTTTGATGCAAGGGCATACCTGGTAATTCAATTAAAAACTCTTATTCTTTCTTGTTGAAACGCAGCTTATTTTTCCTTCTTACAATCAACCTCTGCTAGAAATGAACTGCTTCTGTTCTCAAAATGTACCTTAGGAAGTCAAATTTTGCACTTAGCATTGACAATTATTTGAATTCGAACTTACCATTTGCTAGCCGACTCCTTCTTGAACACGTTCTCTTGCCTTTTCTCTCCACGTATCTCCTTTCAACTTCCACGTTTTCTTCCACAGGTGAGAATGTTGTATGTTGACAGTGAAATTGTCAACATACAATTCGTTATTTATCAGAGATTTCGGGATAGGAAGGCGTAGGAGGGAACAATTTTCTAGAACATAGGGATTATTGGTTTGGAATGGCGTTGGTGTGCTTGAAACAGAGCTTAATGCATATGTTTGGAGTATGGAGGTAAAATATATACAGGAATGCATCAGCAGTTCGAATCTGGGGAGCGTCCAAGTGAGACAACAACATATAGAAAAGAGTCTAAGCCACAACGCTTTTAGGAAGAGAGAAAAAGACGCTGTGAGGGAAACTTTTACAATGGTTTTTTTTTTTTTAAATGCATTTTAACAGCCTTTAGGTTGATCGATCATAGCTGAAGGTGCTTCTTTTCTTTCATTAAACTTTATGAAATTCCACTCTTTCCTTGTAATCATCATAGGAAATGGTTTATATTTTTTTTAAACGTTCATTTGACTTATAAATCCCTTAATTTGTTTCCTTTGAGTAACCAACCACTTGTTATGCTTAAAGCATTCTCCTTATGACCCCTTCCTCAATGTGTATGCAAACAACCTTTCATTTATGTAAACAAAAATTCAGTCTGTGTGTATGCAACTTATGTCTTCATAAAATAGAGCATTTACAGCTCAAAAACAATGTGTTTGAATTTGAAAACCTGATCCTTTCCTTATAACTCCCTTGGAGGTTCCTTTGAGTACCATTTTTTATGATTTTGAGGGTATATAAAAATGGAGTGATGAAAAGATGATGTAGGGTAAGGGAAAGGTAGGATTTTTATCATTGCTTTAGCTTATGAAGAATTTTCCAATTTTTAAAGCATTAAAAATAAAAATATATACTAACTTGTTTGCTCATTGTGTTTGCCTGATTGAAGTTGGCTGGAATGTTGTTATAAGTCTTAAAATTTGATAAAGTTCCACTTGTATTTCTTTTGCTTAGTATCCTCCCCAGGTCCCTCTGCTGGATGAAGTTGATATTCTTTTTAGGTCACTCTGCTGGATGAAGTTGATTTCTTTTCAAGTCCCTCTGCTGGATGAAGTTGATTTTCTTTTCAGGTCCCTCTGCTGGATGTATTTCTCTTTGAAATGAATGTTGTCATCTGTAGAAAGCTTGAAAGGTCTTAAAAAAATTATACCTTATCCCCCTCAGCCTTATTTATTGACTTGTCCTCAAGTCTTGGAGATAAAAAAATTGCAAAAACTTTTGAAGCTGTAAATGAAACTAGAAGGTAATAATCAAAAAATGTTTTTGGAGAATTTTGATTGGCCAATTTTACTTGGGTTTCCAATGAAAATTCGAGTTTATATTGTGTCAGTTGCCTGGGTTTTCACAACTAAACTCCTTTTTCTTTTCTTTTTTAATTTTTTATATATATATTTTTTTAGTTTTTTTTTTTAAGAAGAATGTGAAGGAGACACATGATTCTGTTTGTCCAACACTTCCATCTCATTCTATTGAGATATCTGCTACAGTAATTCTTCCTTGTTTACAGGCTTATTGTAGAGCTTTAGCCTATGTCCATTGACTGTGAATGATCTTTCCTCATCATTTATTGTTTGTAGTTTGACTGAGCCATTGTCATATACCTCTGCAATCTCATATGGACCAAGCCAATGAGTTGTAAATTTAGCTTTGAAATTTTTGAATTTTGAATCAAATAACAAAGCCCAGTCTCCTACTTTGAACTATTTCTTCTTGATGTACTTATCATGCCAATGTGCCCTTTGTTGCTGAATCAGAATGTTGTGTTCAATGGTTGCATGTCTCATCTCATCCAATTGATTTAATTGCATGATCCTCTCTTTTTGTTCTTCGGAAAGATCTATTCCTAAATTAGCTGCTAGTTTAAAAGTATGAAGTTGAAATTCTATAGGTAACAAAACTTGCTTACCATAGACCAGTTGATAATGAGTGAACCCAATACTATTTTTCCAGGTGATTCTATATGCCCATAATGCTTCGTGAAGCTTATCTGACCAATCTTTTCTATGTATTTGAACTGTCTTGGTCATGATTGCTTCCAAAGTTTTGTTAGTAGATTCCACCTGTCCATTTTGCTTGTGGATGATAGGGTGTAGATTTCCGATGCTTGATCTGATATTTGTTTTCTAGTTCTTTTACCATTTTAGAAGTAAAATGTGCTCCTTGGTCTGTTACAATCTCTCGAGGTACTCCAAATCTGATAAATATTTCTTCAAAGAGGAAGTTGACCACTAACTGTTCTGTGGCTCTCACTAATGCTTTGGCTTACACCCACTTTATAACATAATTAGTACATACTAAGATGTATTGCTTCCCTTTTGATGGTGGATTTATTGGACCAATGAAATCAAGAGCCCATTTTTCAAATGGCTCAATGTAAACTTGTGGTTTGAGGGGCATCTCATTGGTTGGAAGTGGCTTTCCCATCCTTTGGAAGCTATCACAACTTCGAACATATTTCTTGGAATATTTTAAGATGGATGGCCAATAATACCCCAAATTGAGTATTTTGTATGTTGTCCTCTTATCTACAAAATGACCACCACAAGGTTCATCATGGCAAGCTTTTAATATTTCTAAAATCTCATCTTGTATTACACATCTTCTAATTATGAGATCATATCCTGTATAAAAGAGATCCCCATCAATCCATGTGTATCTAGCACTTTGTTTAATTATCTTTTTCTTTTCTTTAGATGTGAAAGAAGGAGGTAACATCCCTGATGATAAATAGTTAGCTATATCAACATACCATGGAGTTATAACTGAAATATAAAATAGGTGCTCATCAGGAAAATTATCTGAGATAGGAACAATCTCACCAGAGGTTTTTAATCAAGATAGGAAATTAGCCACTTGATTTTCCTTTCCAGGTCTATTCAAGACTGTGATGTTGAATTCCTGCATCAATAACAACCATATTGTTATCCTGCCATTAGTAATAGGTTTGTTCATGAGATATTTTATGGAAGAATGATCTGTATGGATAAAGAATTCATAACCAGTGATGTAGTGATGAAATTTATTCACAGCATGTACTACTGCCAACATTTCTTTCTCTGTGACTGTGTAATTCAACTCTGCAGGGGTTAAATTTTTGCTAATGAAGTAAATAGCATAAGTCATAAGATTTTCCTTTTGACCCAATGATACCCCTATTGCAGTAGTTGATGCATTTGTAGAGATGTGAAATGGAAAAGCGCAATTAGGCCCTCTTAAGATAGGTGTTGTTGATAGCTTATCTTTGAGCTTCTGAAAGGCAGTTTGACAATTAGTATTCCAATGAAAATGTACATCTTTTGTGAGTAATTTGAATAATGGAAAAACTATTTTACTAAAATTTTCAATGAATCTTCGGTAATAGCCTGCATATCCAAGGAAACTTCTCACATCCTTTTGGTTGATTGGTTCCAGTAGGTTCACAATGATTTGTATTTTTGCAGGATCCACTGTAATTCCTGATGATGAAATATGATGACCCAATACTACTCCTTCAGTTAACATCATAAAACATTTTTCATTGCTAAGAGACAAATTTGTTTCTATGCATCTTATTAGGACTTTTTCCAAAATTTTCAAGGAATTATCAAAAGAATCACCATGCACAGAGAAATCATCCATGTATACCTCTATGCATTCATGTACTAAATCAACAAAAATGGCCAGAACTGCTCTTTGAAAAGTAGTTGGAGCGTTACATAAACCAAAAGGTAATACCTTATAAGCATAGGTACCCCAAGGGAATGTAAAAGTAGCTTTGTCCTGATCCTCTAATGTTATATTGATTTGGTTATAGCCACTAAATCCATCTAGGAAGGAAAAATATTTTTTCCCAGCTAGTGAATCTAAGACTTGATCTATGAATGGTAATGGAAAATGATCTCTAAGTGTTTCTTTGTTCAATTCTCTATAGTCTACACATATTCTCCATTTTCCATTTTTCTTAGGTACAACAACTAATGGAGAAACCCATTGACTGTCAGACATAGGGTAGATGAATCCTACCTTTAATAATTTTTGTAATTCTTCTTTGACTACCTCTTTCAATATTGGATTCATTCTTCGTTGTAGTTGTCTGAGAGGTCTTATGTTATCATCTGTGTAGATATGATGAGTGCATGTTTCAGGATGAATCCCATGAATATCAGTATATTCCCAAGAAAATGATTTATGATATTTCTTCAATAATGCAATCAATTGTTCTTCCTAAGATGGTTCAAATTTTGTGCCAATATTCAAATATTTCCCAGGACTAATTTCAATTATCTTGCTTTGAGTATTTTCCATGGAGATAACTGAAAAAATGTTATTAAATGTCGACTCTAAAGAATGAATAGTGCAATTTTCTTGAAAGGTCTTTCCTAAGATCTCATCTGTAGCAATGTATTGTGTGTCTCTTAATTCTTTCGAGATATCTGGTTTAGAAATGAAATAGTCTAACAGATCTTCATTATTTTCCTCTCTAAAATCAAAGGCTTGATTAATACTTAAGATAGGTTGAATTACTTCTTCCTGTTGTTGCTTTGTTTCATCAATCCAAGGTAATTGGTCTATTACAGAAGGTTTTTGAGAAGGAGGATAAAGTGTGATTTCTTTCCTTTCAATTCCATGTGAGATAATCATATTCCCTATTCTACAACCGATGAAAGCATCAACTGTGGCCAACCAAGGTCTTCCAAGAATCAATGGATGGCCTCCTAGATTAGATTTTGGTTGAAGAACTAGGAAACCTACTGGATACTCCCAAGAATCCAAAGAAACTGTGATATCTTCAAGTATACCTCCAGGAACTACTTTAGATCTATCAGCTAATTCTAGGACCATAGTGGTCGGTCGAATATTTTGCATATTCAAATATCTCATTGTCTCTAATGTCATCACATTGATAGCTGCTCCTAAGTCAATTAATGTTTTAGAGATTGAAAAATCATTGATTGTTATTGTTACCATTGGAATTCCTAGGTCAACATATTTTTCAATTGAAATAGTATTTGACTTTAAGCCTGCTAAATTTCCAATTACATGAATTGTTGGTGGATCTTTCTTTATTTTTTTAATTTTCTTTGAACATAATCCCTTAATTGCTTTTGTATAGATTGGGATATCTTTGATAGCTTGCAATAAAATAATTTTCACACAAACATTCTTTAATTCATCTAATACATCAAACTCAAGAAGAGAGATTGGTAATTTCTCTTTAACCAACCTTTTTGGAAAAGGAGGTGTTTGGGTATTTAATGTTTTACTCTTATGGATTTGATTGTCTATTGGTAGCTTCTTTGTTCTAGGAATCTCCTCTTTTTCAATTTTTTCTTCTATAATAATAGGAGAATCCTTTGGTAAAACTTTCCCAGACCTTAAGTGGATATTTTGAAGAGGAAGGATTGAGTATGATGGTCCTTCATCAATGTTATACATCGGTTTTTCCACTTTATTATTAGGATTTGATATTGGTTGGGATGGTAGTTGAGTTGGTCTAGGTGGAGGTTGGTTAGATGGTAGCTAGAGTTGTTGTGGTTGGGTTAGTTGTGGTGCAGGTTGTGATAGCCGAGAATATGAATTTTGTGGTTGATTCTACAGGAATTGTTGATAAGGAAAAGGTTGGTATGGTTGTTGGTAGGGTTGTTGGTATGGCTGTTGGTATGGATGATTTCCTTGAGCATACCCTCACCAACCTTGAGGAGGTTGGTTTTGGTTCTGCTGAGGAGGCCAAGTTTTCCAAGGCATGGGTGCATTCCATGAATTTTGAATAGGATTTTGAAAATTCTTAGGAAATTGTTGAGAGAATTGAGGAGCAAAATTTTGAGACATACCTGTGAAACGTGGCTGCCAAGGCTTTCTTGGTGCTAAGTAATAAAGAGATTCCATTCCTTATCCTTATTTTATGTGAGTAGATTGCAATTCTTTCAAATTTTGACAATCATCAGTGGCATGGTTCTTTGTACACAATCCACAAACCTGAATTTTGTCTAAAGGACAATCTTTCAATGCATGTTTCTTTCTACACTTAGCACAGAAAATGGATAATACTTGATCTTGTTCCTCTTGTTTCTTTTTATCTTTCAATGTGTCAATTTGTGAACCAAATGTGTTCATGATATCAGTTTTAAAGTTCTCAAACAGATTCCCTAATTCTGATTTAGTAACACCATTTGAAATTGATTTAGTTACCTTTGTCATAGTATCTCTTTGTCCTTGTCCTCTTTTAGCTTTTCCCCTTGAGTACTTCTTACATAATTCAACAATTTTTTGGAAAGGTAGGTGAGAAATATCCCCTACCCCCATTAAATTAAGAGCATCCAAATTTTCATCTGAAATCCCCTTCAAAAAGATAGTATGGATGACATCCAAAGGAAGATTAGATTGCTTAGATTTGTGCATATTATAGAGAAATTTTTCTAGATATTCCTCTAAGCTTTCATCTTCACTTTGAGTCATTTTAAATATATCTTCTTTAGAGTCTTTGGACTTACAATAGGGCTGATATTTAGCAAGAAATTTCTTTTTCATGTCATCCCAGTATACTATGGTTGCTTCTCCCAACCCCATGAAACATTTTAATGCATATCCCTTCAAAGTTGCAGGAAATAAACGAAGTTTTTGAGCATCATTGGTATATCCATATGTTCGACAAACAATATCAAATTCAAACATGAAAGCATCAGGGTCTTCAGTAGACAAATCAAAGAAATTTGGAAGAACAGAGGGAGGAATATTCTTCATTTTTATGTCATCTCCTAAGAGAGTTGGTGTATCAACGATAGGAAATGCAAATGTAGTATGTTCTTCTTCCTCCAATTCATCATTTCCTCCTCCTCGTGTTTCTTATCGATGTGATTCTCTATCCTCTCATTCTTTCCTTCCTCTTTCTTCATTTCCTTTCCTTTCTAATTCCCTTTCCATTCTCTCCCTTTCCTGTCTATCAACTTCTGACATTGCAAAGAAGTTTTCTGTTGTATAATCAGATATTTCTGTTGGAAAAAGAGGTTGTCCTATTTGTTCAAAATTAGGTTGTTTTTCTTTTTTCTTTCCTACATAAGATATTTCTTATTGTGCTTGTTTCTTCTTTACCTCATGAGACAATAGAATTTGTCTTTCTATGAGAGTTAACCTTTGTCTTGAACGTTGTTTTTCTTCTAATTCTTCCAAAGTGATTTTTCTAGCAGTTGGTGTAGAGGATTCGTATTTCTCAGTTGTAGATGTTCCTGCTCCTACAGATGACTGATTAGTTTTTGGGGTTTTTTTTTTCAAAAATCTGCCTTTATCATCCCTACGTTTAGACATAAAGAAACATAACTAAAATTAATTATGTTCTGTGTTTTTTTTATTTTATTTTTTAAAAAAGAAAAATCTTCCTATGAGTTTTCTAATCCTATCTCCAAATGTACCTCCCTGGAAATGGTGCCAAAATGCTAGGCTCCAATCTACTGATGTAAATTAGAGTGCAAATGATTGTCAATCCGGTGTTTGTAAGACTTAGAGGCACATCCAAAATATATGGATTTAGAGATAACTTTTATTCTTTCAATGGGAATAAACCAAAACCTATTCTAAGAGCTGAATATGGAGGAGATGCTAAGCTTCTGTTCAGAAGTCCTTTTCATAGATCTCACGACAGTAATCAACAAATGTTTCCTAAAGGGCATTTGATCAATAGTAAACATTCAAAGGGACATTCAAAAACTAGCTCAGAGGCTTATCAATGCTAGAAAGACAAAACTCTTATTTGAGAGATGCATTCATTGTTTTCTTTCATTCATTAGAAATATTCAACAATTCTTGTTAAATAAAAAGTACTGAAAGCATAAATAACTCAAAAAGGATTCATGATCATCCTAATGCATGAAAGAAAACCACACATTGAATTCTTATTCAAGAAATCATTCACAACATGAGTAAGGCTTTGAAACATTAAGCATATTACCTAACTATGGAATTCATCTAACTACAACAAAGATATGAATAAAAATAATCTACAACAAGATCTGATCTAAAACATGTATCAAAGATTACTTGAAAAGAACATAAAGGAAGAGTGTACTAGTTTGGCAAAGGGGGCCCTCTAATGCTTCACTTGTACACATGAGTCATCTCAGCTAAGAAGGAACTTCCAACAGAATTCACATCATCATATCATAGAAATTATCAAGAACAAAATGCAGAACTGATCTCAAGATTGCAAATTCAAAGTTTCTTCATTCACCTCAAGGTTGTCATACTAGTCTGTCTTAGAGTATTTATACAAGAGTTTTGAAAATAATAATGCTAATAAACCTCCTAAAGATCATGATTAGATCCATAAAATATGTTGGGAAGGTCGAATACCCCCTTCATATCCATAAAATATGAACAAATCCCAAGAAAATCTAAAACTATCCATGATTTTATGCTAAAACAGGGTATTTTCTGCTGAAGTGGCCCTGTTTGACCAGCGTTGACCGAACACTTGGAAAACTCAGATCTCAAATATGATAGATAATCATCCATCCTTGTACATAAAGGATCATGACCCAAGTTTTTTATTTCTCCCAGCTGTCCCGCAAGTACACGAACCTAGGAGCAATTACGGGATTTAGTCAAATCCTGTAATTTCTGATAAATTTTTAATTTTAATGCCAAAAAATTCAAAAATTCAATTCTTAAGATAAGGAATGATAAATGTACCTTGCATAAGCTATTTCATGGAAAATATGGAATAATATGAAGGCAAAATGGATGGTTTTGGAGGCAAAAGTATAGTTTATGGAGTGAAAAGAAGCATAAAAATGTACTCAACAAGGACGAAGGTTACTCTGCTTCTCTTGATACAGAAAAATAATCCAGGACGAAGGTTACTCTCCTTCTCCTATATTCAGAACTCCCTATGTTTCCATAGTTTCTCCAGTTCTCTTCCGTGATCCTTGTCGCGCGCTCTCTCTCTCTCTCCTTTACCACACCTCCTCTGTTGCCTTTTCTCTGCAAGATTGCGTGTGGAACGAATTTCCCCGTCTGTGGTCAGGTCTGGGAGATTTTACAGATGGGCGGTTCACCCCCATCCCCTCATTAACTCTTGAGGAGAATCCCCACCTACCAATCTAATGAAAAATCCATTATAGGGTTAGAGAGTTGCTTTGGTCTTTGAGAAAGTAAAAACCAGTACGGTACTGGCTCGGTGGAAGTTAACGCAGCCATTCCAGGTCCCTTCCACCACCTCTCATTAGCCATCATGGTCTCTTTTATAGCATCCTCCTCCCAGCAGTCATGCAACACATATTCATAGCATAATTTACATTCATTGACCTTTTATACAAAGGTCCTTCAAATCAAACATTCACATCTTCGAGTTTGCCATAGTTCTTTGCCAATATAGTTATCTTTACAGACTGGGGGGAAACAGGGTGTTACAATTCCCTCCCCCTTAAAGGAACATCGTCCTCGATGTTCTATCTATCAATATGACCTGTATGTACAGAAGTAAACAAAATCGGATATGCTTGTTTCATGGCATCTTCCATTTCCCACGTAGCCTCATCTGGGCCAAAATGTTTCCACTGCACCTTGAATTGTGCAATGGTTCGGTTCTTGAGTGGGGTTTCCTTTCTGTCCAGTATACATTGAGGTTCTAGTAGGAATTCTCCCTCCGGTTCCACCTGGATCACAGACCTGTCAATTATATGATTAGAATCGTGTACATATTTCTTCAATAATGAAACATGGAAAACATTATGTGCTTTTATTGTGGGAGGAAGTGCCATCCTATAAGCTACAGGTCCCACTCTATCTAGAAATTCAAAGGGTCCAAAATACCAAGGTGCCAACTTGTCACAAGCTCCCATCCTCAGGGAACTCTTCCTGGGCCTAACTCTGAGATATATGTGGTCTCCCGTCTTGAATTCTCTTGGAGTTCTCTTTCGATCGGCGTAACTTTTCTATCTGTTCTGAGCGACCTTTAGATTTTGTTTTATCTGAATCATTTGTTGTTCCATTTATTTCAACATGTCATGTCCAATAGTAATTCTGTTTACGGGATTACTCCAACTGACTGGAGTGTTGCATATCCTACCGTAGAGGACTTTGAAAGGACTCATCTTCAGGGATTCTTGGTAGCCATTGTTGTAGGCGAATTCCACCAGTGGCAGGTAATCTTCCCACTTTTTGGGTTGATGCTTTACATGCATCCTTAGCATGTATTCTAATATTTGGTTCACTCTTTTCATCTGTCCATCAGTTTGAGGATGATAGGCTGTGCTAAATAGTAATTTGGTCTCCAAACCATCCATCAAGGATTTCCAAAAGTTGGAAGTAAATTTCGTGTCTCTGTTAGACACGATCTCTTTAGGCATACCATGTAGTTTGATATCTCCTTCATGAATATGTTGGCGATGTCAATTGCCTTGCAAGTTGACTTGACGGGGATAAAATGAGCGGACTTTCTCAATTTATCCACCATTACCATGATGGCGTCATTCTGTTTGGTCAAGGTTGGTAATCCGGTGATCAAATCCATGGAGATGGTTTCCCATTTCCATTCTAGGATTGGTAGAGGTTTTAATAATCCTGCTAGGTGTCAGTGTTCTGCTTTAACCTGTTGGCCTTCTATGCATTTAGCTAAGGACTCAACTATGTCTTTCTTCAATCCAGGCCAATAAAATTGTTTCCTGGTGGCTGTGATCATCTTCTGGTATCCTGGATGACCAGTATATGGTCTTTTATGTAGTTCATCCATTATGAACCTCTTCAAGTCATCATAATCTGGAATATACTATCTATTTTTGTAAGTTAGCAAACCTCTATCTATCATCTGGTAGCCTTCATACTTTATCCCTGTGGGTTCTTGCTCCAGGTACAAGGTCACGGTTTGGAAGAATGTGTCTGTTTCTTGTGCATTCTTAACTCCTTCCTTGACATTCGTCTTGCAGGTGTTCACCTCTGTCAGGTGAATTGTTTTCATACTTCTGCTAAGGTCATTGACCACCTTATTTTCCTTTCCTTTGATATGTTTGATTTAGAAATCAAACTCACTAAGAAGGGCCATCCACCTAGCTTGTATGGCATTGAACTTTGGTTGGTCAAATAGATATCGCAATCCACAGTGGTCTGTCATAAGTACAAATTTACTTCCCAGGAGGTAATGCCTCCACATTTTTAAGGCGTGCACTATGGTGGCTAGTTCTAGATCATGGGTCACATAGTTGGCTTTGTGCTCATTCAATTTTTCAGGATTCATAGAAAACTACACTTCCTTCTTGCATAAGGACTCCCCCGAGCCCTTGCTTACAGGCATATGTGCACACGAGGAAGTCGTTTTCGGGATCAACGATCTTCATCACGGGTGCATGGGTTAGAAGGTGTTTCAGGGATTGAAATCTTTCTTCACATTCTTGTGTCCACACGAATTTAGCTCCCTTCTTCTGGAGGGAAGTGATTGGGCAACCAATCTTTGAGAATCCTTTTATAAATATCCTATAGTATCTTTCTAAGCCCATAAAGGATCTGATATCTGAAACGTCCTTTGGGGTAGGCCATTCCATGATAGACTTGATCTTGTCAGGGTCTATTGCTACTCCTTCTTCAGATATGATATGGCCCAAGTAATGTATTTACTTCTGGAAAAAGTAGCACTTGCTAAATTTGGCATAGAGCTGATGTTCTATTAGCACTTGAAGCACAAGTCTAAGATGTTCCTCATGTTCCTCTCTATTCTTGGAGTAAATTAATATATCATCGATAAAAACCAGTACAAATTTGTCTAGAAATTTGCTGAGCACATTGTTCATCAAGTACATAAAAGTGGCAGGGGCATTGGTTAATCCAAATGGTACTACCACAAACTCATAGTGACCATATCTCGTCCTGAAGGTAGTTTGTGGATGTCTTCACCCTTGATTCGGACTTGATGGTATCCAGATCTCAAGTCAATCTTTGAAAAGATGGAGGCACCTCCCAATTGATCAAACAGGTCATCGATCATGGGTTAGGGGTACTTGTTCTTTATGGTTACCTTTTTGAGTTGTCCATAATATATGCACAGTCGGAGGGTACCATCTTTCTTCTTTACAAACAGAACTGGCGCTCCCCATGGAGAAACACTGGGCCAGATATAGCCTTTGTCCATCATTTCTTTTAGTTGTAATTTAAGCTCAACTAACTCAGGTGTGCTCATCCTATAGGGTGTCCTAGACACTGGAATCGCTCCTGGTGTAAGTTCTATCAAGAAGTCAATGTCCCTTCTCAGAGGTAGACCCGATACCTCTTCTGGAAATACATCTCTATATTCTCTTAGTGTGGGGTGGTCTTCGAGGCTTGGTTTTTCATCTTCAACTGATTCCAACACCTGTATCGCATATAGTGGACATCCCTTTCTACAATACTTTCTCATTTGAAGGGTTGATATTTGTCTCATCGAGACAGGTTTTTGGATCCCTTGAAGGGTTATCCTTCTTCCTTCTTCACTTACACATTCTAAGGTTTTATGGTAACAATCCAGTCTAGCTTTATATGTGGCTAGCCAGTCCATACCAATCAATAGGTCATATGATCCTAGGGGTAGTATTATAAGGGTTTCTTGGGTGGGGAATTCACCCATAGTGAATTGGCAAGCTGGTATGACCTCCGCTACCTTTCTTTTGGTGCTAGTGGATAACTGTACCAAACATGGCTTGGCGTGTTTATGTGGCTATAATTTACACTTATCAACAGCCTTAGGAGCTATATAACTCAAATTTGAACCAGGGTCAATTAGAATAGACACTAGATGGTTGGTGATCATACCTTCCATCTCCACCACTGAAGCTTGGTGGTCAGCTTGTTTATTGTCCAAGGCTACATAAATTTGCGACACACTCCTGGCCACGTCATTGATAGTGGTATCTTATTTAACGTTATAAATTCTCTGACTTTTCTGTTGTTGGTGCAGGCAGTCCCTCAGTAGATGTTCTTCTCCACAACCCCAACATTTCAAGGGTTCTCTCTTTGGGTTATCAATCTTTCCTGGGGTAGATCCAGAAGGTTTATTTCCTCTCTGGGGGAGGAAATTCCGCTGGTGTACACTTCAGGTTGGGAAGCTCACCCTTGAGTCCTTTTTATAGTTTTTAAATCTTGGGGATTTAAACCCTTTTTTTTGGAATCCCGAACTATTTTTCTACTTCCATCCTTCGCGAGGTTATGTCTGATGCCTAAGATGTTCATAATAATATCTTCGGATAGTGTCTTCTAGGGTCTTTGGCTCGTCAAACTCAATCTTGTTCTGATAGTCCTTATGTAATCCACTGATGAATCGTTGCACCTTTGCCTTTTCTACTTTTATATAGGGTATGTACATCAGCAAATCGAGGAATCTGCTAACATATTCCTCTATGGTGTGTTTCACCAGCTTGAGTTCATAGAATTCTTTAGTCTTTTCGTTGAAATACTCTTCCGACAGATACTTCTTCCTGAAGTATTTCTCAAACTATTCCTAGGATAGGTCCTCTTCGTGAATCCTCTTTACATTCTTAAGGTCTTCCCACCAAATGGAATCCTTTCCATTCAAGTTGAAAGTGGCTACTCGGGCCTTCAAGTTTTCTGAGAAGTCATGGACTCTGAAATACTTCTTTAGTCTAAGCAGCTAGGCCTCCGCTTCCTCCCCTTTCTTTATTTCATTGTCGAAAGAGGGTGGTTTGGGCTTCTTGAATTCTTCGAGATTATGACTTTTGGAATGCTTTCACTTCTTCCATTTTCTTTGAGAATAAGAACTAGTTCTGCTACTAGAAGATCCCTTCGATTCGCTAGTTTCCTTTCCAGAGGAATCATCCGACGCTTGTCCCTTACCTTTAGGGTGGACCTTTCTTGAGGTGCTCTTCCCAATGTGACCACTTAAAAGACCATGTTTCTATATCTCAGGTGGACTTCAAATTTTATTTGTCTGTCGTCGGTCCACGTGACTGGCGTCAGGTCCATGCTGCAATTGTCTTTGTATGTCGAATAAACTCTTCAGCAATACTGGATTAATTTTCGTTTGCTTCTCTTGCTCTTTTATCAACCTCTCGGTGTCAGCCTTGTAGCTCTATAGTTCGACCATGAGGCTCCTCATAGTCTCAACTAGATTTGGAGGGGTCTCTACCACTCTCCTTTCATCAGACTCTTCGTCTTTATTATGGGAGCCATCCCCCACTTCATGGTGTGTCACCATTCTATGTGTCTACAGTTTCCCGCGGTTTCTCCAAATGCCGATACCCGAGATGCGATACGGGTATGGCTCCATCCTCACTAGCGCATGCTACATATAACCGTAGGCTAGGCTAAACACTAGCACTACTTGCAACTCATGACTTTGCTAGTTAGAGTGTTGAGCCCTCGTGCTCCTCCTTTGTGAGTCCCTGAGACATGAGAGGTCAACATTACATGGAATCTTCCAAGAGACATGTACACGCCACTTGTCTCCTCTGTTGTACTCTGCTTACAAGTTGTATCACCGTCGCTCATCGCAAAAGACCTCGACTCTCGACGTTTCATGACCTTAGCGATCAAGGTGCAACTTCTTCATCCTGTGAAACCCCGAGCCATGATAAGTCAATAATGGGTTGACTCTTTCCCAGGTTACATGTGTCCACCACCTGTCACCCACTCCCACATTTCTCTAAGCGCTTGTTGTTACGCCACCTGTCAACCACGCGGTCCCCACCTAACGGATGTGCCAAATGTTCGCACGAGCCCTCGGTGCTCAACACTTGATGAATTCTGCAGTCAAAAGGAAGTTCTTTCAACCTTTGAACCCCCGATACACGATACCACGCAGAGGTTATAATCCAATGATTCTCCTATGGCTTGGATCCAACGACCACGATCACGTCATGATTTCGTGAATCATGAGTTCATGCAGTCCTACCTGTTAGTAACATTTCTCGTCCGGGGTGCAGGGGGCCTTCTGGTCACCGAGTCACATGAGAAGTGCCCGAGCACAACGCAGAAAGCCTCATTTCATCCCCCCCCAAGCAAGCGAGCGAGCAAAGTTGTGTCTTCAGCGGCCGAGAACCATCCACAAAGCAAATCGATGGTCATCGGGTTTTCGGGGTTGTCAAGTTGCCCAGGATTTAGCAAGAGGGAGCTCCAATGGTTCAAAGTAGACTTGGGTCGTCCAATCAAATTGGGACAGGTAGCAGCCTATCGACATATCGCGGATCGGGGTTTTGGGGAATAGTGAGCTCTCAGCTCATTGCACTTGGAAGTGCCGATTAGCAAAACGTCGAAAGCACCTTTGGCACCGAGCCCAGGGTCTCAACACCAGGTCATATCAAGCGAGCAGGTGAAAGGGGGACAACCTCTTTATAATAGTAAATAATATCTGGGCCGTCCATCTGAAGGATGTGCGGCACGTATCTACGTCGTGTCGACGTTCGGGAGTTTGTGCGGTAAGATCTCCTCATCGCTTCACCTCTCAAAACCTCGAATCTCGAAGCTCCGAAAGTGCCCAGAGTCGGGCCCATGGTTTTAGCGCCTGGTCATCAAGAAAAATGTCTAGAAGAGGGGCGCTTTTGTTTTCATTTGGCCGAAGGTTTCGAATTAAGTCTCAGAAGGGGGCACTGTGCTCTGCAGACTCCATCTCGACGTGATTTGGATCCTAGTACCTGCTCAGAATGGATAAAGAAGAAAGAGGGTGGGTGAAACCTCGCATCACTCATTTATTGCAGAGTATGGAGGTCCCGGCTGAAGTTTACCCGGGAGGGTCCCTTGTACCGATTCTCTTCAGGAAAGCCACGTCGAGTCTTCAAATCGCCAGAGGAACCTGCATATGCCAATTCAACATTCAAAGGGCTCAACTACCCCCTGGTGCGAGCCATGCTGAATTAAAGAGGCGTATGACAGGGGAATAGAGGACAGATTTGATTGAGGAGACGGTACCCATTGAAATCCCTGAGACGTCGCTGCTAAGCGAAATTTTCTGAGTATATAGACTTAGTCTTTGTATTCGATAAGGCATCGATGGTTGAGCGAGGCTCCCGGTTGTAAAATCTTGAATGAAGCATTGTGTTATGGTTATTTCTGGACTTTTGAGACTTCTTGCCTGATGAATGTCAGTTTCCTTTCATATGTTTGTTTATATTGTATTAGAGCATCTCAGAATTGGAGGATCCAGTCGAGTGTGATTGTCATAGGATGATGTAGGTTGGATCACCGTGATAGTCATTCTGTTCTAATCATCCTCTGTAAACTTCTCCTCGCTGAGTGACTTGGAATTGGAGGATCCAGTCAAGTTTTCCTCTCAGTTTCCTGAATCCCTGAACCAGGAGGATCTTGTGTTCAGAGTTTTTCCCCCACAGACCACCGAAAGGCCTGTTGCCTGAGGTAGTTTGTTCATTCTTCTCCTAAGTCTTCCACCTGCGCATCTTTAAATCAACCCCCTGAATGAATTTAGATCAAGACCTCAATTGTTCCCTGCGTGCCAGACCCAGTCCCTGAATTTGAGTGATACCTCCCTGAGTTTTTACCCATCTGATCATCCCATTTATCAAACCATGACATAAAAACTGATGGGCGTTGGGATCTGCTCCTGCAAGCAATCCAGGAGAGAATTCCAGTGCTAACATTTCTGGCGCCATTGCCGGGGATGAAATTGAAGATTTTCCCTGGGTAGAACGACATTGAGCCTCTGAATCCGAAGGTGCATCGGATTATCAGAGCCTTTCAAGATTGCTAATATGCACCTGGCGACTCCATTGTGACGACTCCACTATGGCGGACCTGGCTTGTTAATTGTGTCTTTTAGAGGTAGGCATACGCGGTCTCATCCACAACTGCCTCTAGCTACGCCTGAAACAGATCCAGAGGTGGTGCTCAGAAAGGGAAAGGCCTCTAAAGAATAAGCGTCCATCCCCGAACTAGGTAATCCACCATATCCTTTTGTGGGAGCTCCTTTTTCTCCTCCTTAGTTTCCCGATACGCCTTTTTCTGCAGTTTCCCGTTTCCTAAATTTTGGGAGTGTTCCTGTCGAGTTTTCCTCTCCTGGTCTGGGACCGGAGGGACAAGACCTTGTCACTCCCCTCTCCCCTGAAGCTGTACCCTGGCATAGACCCAAGACCATAGAATATTTCCCTATGCCTAGTTTAACCACTCCTACGCAAAGAGGAGCACCTGCTGACTTGAGCTCGTTAGCCTTCTCCTTAAATCCCCTCTTGTTTCCCACTCCACTTCGAGACTCATTCTTAGTAACCCCTTTGCAAACTCCTCCTCCTCCAAATTCTCCTCCACCTAATATTTCTATGGCTGGTGCTAATCCCCCTCTGAGTAGAATGGATGCCATAGTCGCTGCTAGGTATTCTCCCTTGATCTTACCTCATCCCATGAATCCTTTCCTTGCTGGAGATTACTTGAAATATATGCCCAAGTTCACCAGGGAAGGGGACATAACTGCGGAAGAACACCTAGACGCTTTCTACAGTTATGCAGACAACCTGAACATTGGAGATGAAGATGTCTGGATGAGGGTTTTTGTCCAGAGCCTGGATGGTGAGGTAAGGAAATGGTTTAGAGGATTAGCTCCCGGATCTATTGCTGGAATTGAAGCCCTGGAAAATGCTTTCCTGAGGCAGTGGGGAGATAAGAAGGATTTCATGTATTATATGACTGAGTTCAGGTCTTTGAAGAAGATGGAAGGAGAGTCTGTCTCTGACTTCTCCAAAAGATTCAATAAGATGTACAATAAGATTCCTGATGAAATAAAGCCATCAGAAGCCTCGGCCAAGATGTCCTATGCTAGTGCATTTGGCCCCGATTTCTGTCTTTTATTGAGGGAAAAAAGAGCTGCCTCCTTATCTCAAATGCAAGACGTAGCCATAGAAGTGGAATCCAATGTATTAGCAGCTGACAGACTGAGGAACAAGGCTGACACGGGCAGCAGAAAGGGAAGAGTCGCAGCCTCAACTTCTGGCCCATCAGTACCCCACCCTCAAGTGGATGAACTAACCAAGATGGTGAAGTCTCTGTCCACAGAGATGGAAAGAATGAAGGTGGAGAGGAGGCAAGCATACCAGGGCCCTCAGAACGCTAGAAACAAAGGAGGTTTTAGGAGGCCAAACAATATTGCTCCCCCGATTATGCAAAGAGACAGAGATGACCAGAAAATTCAAGCCCCTTTTCAAAACAATTTTGTGGCTGAGGAAGAAGAAGGGGAAACAGATGAGCTGGATCCTGAAATCCATTGCTTCGGAGACACTCCTTGTTTTCCTCATCTCACCCAATCATCATACGAGGTGTCCCTCATGGACAGTCAGCTAAATGAACTGAGCAAAGGTGACAAGGCTAGTGGCAACCAAGGCAGATATGATCTGAGGACTAAGAAGAGGACAGTAGCACCTGATATTCCTGAGAGGGGAGCAAAGAATCCTACTAATGAAATGGCGGCAAGAAAAACCAACCCCTCTCTCCCATAGTCCGGAGTCATTCTACCGAAATAAGAGAAATTCCGAAGCTTGCATCCTCCTTTAATTTCAAGCATGAGATTCAAAAGATCAGGATCCCGATGCCTCTAACTAAATTAATTAAACAGGAAGGTTTCAAGAAATGCTTCTCTGAACTTCTGCAGTCTGAGACCCAATGCCTTCCCACAGACTCCATCAATTTACAAGATGAAAAGCCTGCAGTTATCCTAGGTCCTATGGCAGAAGACAGGAATGACTCATCCCCTCCCTTCTACACTTCCTTGAACATACATGATAAGGTATTGCACAATTGCTTGATGGATTCGGGGTCTTCTCACAACCTCATGTCCAAAACTGTTATGGAAAAATTAGGGTTAGAAGTCACCCGATCCTACCATGACCTCTATTCCTTTGACTCTAGGAAATTTCAATGTCTAGGAGTTATCAAAGACCTGGTCGTGACCTTGTTTCAGTTGCCCATGAAAAGTGTGGTTATGGATATTGTAGTGGCTGATGTCCCCCCCAAGTTTGGTATGTTGTTATCAATATCTTGGATAAAAAGACTTGGGGGAACCTTGCAGATGGACCTCACATATGCTACTATCCTAGTGTTTGGAGGAGATCATAGAAGACTATACAGGGAAGCCCAACTGGCCTATATAATCAGCGATGAGGCCAACCCTACCAATCATCCCATTTTTTCCTTAGACATTGACTTAGGATCCAGTGTGCTACAACTCACCAATGCTCCCGAACCTCCTCTTAAACTCAGAAAGCAACCCACCATTTCCCCTGAAATTCCTCCCTCCATCACCCCTGTCTGGAAAATGTTCTTTTATGGAGCCTCTTGCAGGGAAGGCGCTGGAGCTGGGGTGGTTTTCGTGTCACCTACTCAGGAAATCATATCTCTGTCATACAAATTAGAATTTGAAGCTACCAACAATGTGGCAGAGTATGAAGCTCTCGTCCTGGGATTAAGAGCTGCAAAGGAAATGGGAATTCAGGAAGTAGCAGTTTTTGGAGATGTAGAGTTGGCGGTTCAACAGATCAAGAATGCTTATCAGGCTAAGCATCCTCGACTCAGGAATTACAGGAATGAGGTTTGGGACCTTATTGACAATTTCTTCTTAGCATTTAATATTTCTTTCATCCCAAGAGAGGAGAACACCTTGGCAGATTCCTTGGCTACATCGGCTAGCAATTTCAAAGTACCCTTGCCGCCCAAATTCAGATATGATGTAGAGGTAAAATACAGGCCCTCCATACCTAACAATGTCAAACATTGGAAGGTATTCGAGGATGATCTCGAGGTCAAGAGGTTCTTGGAGACTGTTGAGGAATTTTTAGAAATGCACATCGACCAAGACGTCGTCTCAGAGGAAGAGCTCGATGGGGGTAGTTTTCTGAATAAGATTGCAGAGCGTGACATTGTACAGCTGCCCAACAACCATATTCCCAAAGGACTGGTTCCTTTGGAAAGGCTTTTTGATAGAAATGATGTGTCATTAAAAGGAGAAGTCTCGAAGGAGGATGATGGTACTATTCAGTGCAACATTGGGACCGAGAGTGAGCCCAAGTATGTCAAATTGTCAACAAGTCTGACAAAGGAGCAGAGGTCTGAATACATTGGACTTTTGAGGGAATTTGCGGATGTTTTCGCCTAGACATACGAAGACCTCAAAACATATGACATTTCTGTCATCGAGCATAAAATCCCATTAAAAGAAGATGCAAATCCATTTAGGTAGAAGCTAAGACAGATCAATCCTATGTTGTTGCCTATCATGGAGAGGGAAGTGAAGAAGCTGCTTCAAGCTCAGATCATTGTACCGCTGAGATATTCAGAGTGGGTGGCTAACTTGGTGCCAGTGAGGAAAAAGAGTGGAGAGATCCGGCTCTGTGTAGACTTCAAAAACCTGAACAGGAGCTCACGAAAAGATAATTACCCTTTACCAAAGATGGAGCATATACTGCAGAGGGTAACGGGAGCTTCCAGGATGTCCATGATTGATGGTTTCTCTGGCTACAATCAAGTCTCTGTTCTGCCTGAGGATAGAGAAAAGATGACATTTACCACTCCATGGGGCCCATTCATGTACACCAAGATGCCGTTTGGATTAATGAATGCAGGGGCGATGTTTCAGCGTGCCATGTACATAGCTTTTATTGGGGAAAAGGATACATTTGTGGTCGTCTACCTGGGTGACATCACAATGTTTTCAAAATCTGATAAAGAACACGATCTTCATCTCATGAAGGTTTTTCTGAAATGCAGGAGTTTTGGCATTTTATTAAATCCCAAGAAGTCTTCGTTCGCCATGTAGGATTAAAATTTCTAGGCCACATAGTATCAACGGAAGGAGTCAGGATTGACCCTAGCAAAGTTGAGGCAATACAAGCATTATCAATCCCAAGGTCCAAGAAGGAGGTCCAATCTTTCCTTAGCAAGATTAATTTTCTGAGGCGGTTTGTGCCTAACTTTGCTGAGGGGGTAAAGCTTATAACAGACATGTTGAGGAAAGGAAATGAAGTGAAGTGGACTTCTCAATCACGACATTCCTTTGAGCAAATAAAGAAAGCGCTGACTGAATCTCCTATGCTTATCAGTCCCGACTACTCAAAAGATTTCCTTATTTTCTCCTTTGCCTCACCTGACACAGTGGCTGTTGTTTTATTACAGAAAAGTGAGGATGGGCTGGAGCAGCCTATCGCCTATTTCAGCTGAGCATTGAGGGATGCCGAAGTCAGATATGACAATATGGCGAAGCAGGCCTACGCATTGGTAAAGGCCCTCAAGGCGTTTAGAATTTATGTCCTGCAATAAAAAATCATAGCTTATGTCCCCTCAGCTACGGTTAAAGATATTCTCATTCAGCCTGACATGGACGGGATGAGGAGCAAATGGATAGCTAAGATTCTGGAATTTGACCTGGAAATAAGGCCCACCAAATTGATAAAAGGTCAAGAATTAGCCAAGTTGTTGGCTGAATCAAACTGCCAAGCTCTGGGGGTAAGTTTCATAAATGAATGTTCAGGAATTCAGCAGGGTCGGCTGTCTGAAAGAGACCCTCAAAGGGAGCCCCTATTGGCTCGATGTCCTTGGTATAGGGATGTCATATTTTTTCTGCAAGAGTTGCGGCCTCCAGACGGCCTGCAAAGAAACAAAGCAATAGCTCTGAAGCTCAAGGCAGTCATATACTGCCTGATTGATCAAGTGTTATATTGGAAAGACCCCTTGGGGGTGCTTTTAAAATGCATGAATTCACAAGAGGCCAAAATGATCATGGATGAATTTCACAGCGGCTTGTGTGGAGGGCACCATTCCTGGAAGGCCACAGCCCACAAAATTCTCAGAGCCGGGTACTATTGGCCCACTTTGTTCGCTGATGTCCATAGAGGAGTTAGAGCCTATATCCAATGTCAAAACTTTACAGGAAAGCAACAGCTCAGGTCCTTGCCGCTAAATCCTGTGGTTATTTCAGGACCTTTTCAACAGTGGGGCCTATATTTCATTGGAGAAATTCACCCCGCTTCCAGTGGGCAGCACATATGGATCCTGATTGCTACCGATTTCTTTACCAAGTGGATCGAAGCTATCCCCACTAGGAGTGCTTCCCACACGGTAATCATTGGGTTCCTGGAAGACCTCATCACAAGGTTTGGTTTCCCAAGTAAACTTTTCACTGATAATGCAGCCGCTTTCGGGTCTGAGCCATTAGCCAAGTTCTGTGAGCAGTTCAAAATCAAACTGGTTCACTCCACTCCTTATTATCCACAGGGCAACGGTTTAGAAGAATCCTCCAACAAGAGTTTGATAAGGATCATCAAAAGATTGTTGGAAGACAACAAGAAGGCCTGGCATTCAAGACTAAAGTTTGCTCTGTGGGCCGATCGGGTAGCCACGAAGAGGTCTATCGGCGTCTCTCCTTTCAAATTAGTCTATGGAGCGGAGGCTGTTTTCCCCTCTCATTTAGCCATTCCTGTAGGAAAATTCCTCCAAGACCATCAGGAGGAGCCTAATGACATGATCAGAAGGATTCATCAGCTAGTGGAAGTCCAGCAGGTCAAGGAGCAGGCAATGGACATAATTCAGGACCATCAACAAAGAATTAAGCAGGTTTTCGATAAGAAGTCCAAAAAGGAAGGATTTCAGATAGGAGACCTGGTTATGAAATGGGATGCTCCTAAGCAAGACAAGGGAAAACACGACAAATTTGAAGCCCTGTGGATCAGGCCATTCAAAATCTCTGAGGTTTTTTCAAATAACACATATCGGCTGGAGGTTTTGGAGGGTGAAGAAATTTTCGGCGGCCCAGTGAATGGGTGGTTTCTTAAAAAATATTTTGTCTGAGCCATCCATGGCTCTTATGTTTTGTAAATATTGTCCTTTCCGTTCTTGTTTTACTTTTATTGTTTTGGTTTAGTAAATGACTCCATAGCCCAATAGCAAGGCACTGGAACTGCAAATGAGTCCTTATAACATCACAGGGATGAATCTATCCCCCATGGAGCCTAATGTTAGTAACATTTCTCGTCTGGGGCGCAAGGGGCCTTATGGTCAGCGAGTCACATGAGAAGTGCCCGAGCACAACACAGAAAGCCTCATTTCAGCCCCCCCCAAGCAAGCGAGCGGGCAAAGTATGTCTTCAGCGACCGAGAACCATCCACAAAGAAAATCGACGGTCATCAGGTTTTTGGGGCTGTCAAGCTGCTCGGGATTTAGCAAGAGGGAGCTCCAATGGTTCAAAGCAGACTTGGGTCATCCAATCAAATTGGGACAGGTGGCAGCCTATCGACATATCGCGGATCGGGGTTTCGGGGAACAGGGAGCTCTCAGCTCATTGCACTTGGAAGTGTCGATAAGAGAAACGCCGAAAGCACCTTTGGCGTCGAGCCCAGGGTCTCGGCACTAGGTCATATCAAGCGAGCGGGTGAAAGGGGGACAACCTCTTTATAATAGTAAATAATATCTGGGTCGTCCATCTGAAGGACGCGCGGCACATATCTACGTCGTGTCAGCATTTGGGAGTTTGTGCGGTAAGATCTCCTCGTCGCTTCACCTCTCGAAACCCCGAATCCCGAAGCTCCAAAAGCGCGCAGAGTCGGGCCCATGGTTTTAGCGCCTGGTCATCAAGAAGGAGGTCTAGAAGAGGGGCGCTTTTGTTTTCATTTGGATGAAGGTTCCGAATTAAGTCTCAGAAGGGGGGCACTGTGCTCTGCAGACTCCAGCTCGACATGATTTGGATCCTGGTACCTGCTCGGAATGGATAAAGAAGAAAGAGGGTGGGTGAAACCTCGCATCACTCATTTATTGCAGACTATGGAGGTCCCGGCTAAAGTTTACCCGGGATGGTCCCTTGTACCGGTTCTCTTCAGGAAATCCACGCCGAGTCTTCAACTCGTCAGAGGAACCTGCATACGCCAATTCAACATTCAAAGGGCTCAGTTACCCCCTGGTGCGAGCCATGTTGAATTAAAGAGGCGTATGACAGGGGAACATAGGACAGATTTGATTAAGGAGACGGTACCCATTGAAATCCCTGAGACGCCGCTGCTAAGCGAAATTTTCTGAGTATATAAACTTAGTCTTTGTATTCGGTAAGGCATCGGTGGTTGAGCGAGGATCCCGGTTGTAAAATGTTGAATGAAGCATTGTGTTATGGTTATTTATGGACTTTTGAGACTTCTTTCCTGATGAATGTCAATTTCCTTTCATATCTTTGTTTATATTGTATTAGAGAATCTCATAATTAGAGGATCCAGTCGAGTGTGATTGTCATAGGATGATGTAGGTTGGATCACTGTGATAGTCATTCTGTTCTAATCGTCCTCTGTAAACTTTTCCTCACTGAGCGACTTGGAATTGGAGGATCCAGTCAAGCTTTCCTCTCAGTTTCCCGAAGCCCTGAACCAGGAGGATCTTGTGTTCAGAGTTTTTCCCCCACAGACCGCCGAAAGGCCTGTTGCCTGAGGTATTTTGTTCATTCTTCTCCTAAGTATTCCACCTGCGCATCTTTAAATCAACCCCCTGATTGAAGTTAGATCAAGACCTTAATTGTTCCCTGCGTGCCAGACCCAGTCCCTAAATTTGAGTGATACCTCCCCGAGTTTTTACCCATCTGATCATCCCATTTATCAAACCGTGACATAAAAACTGATGGGCGTTGGGCTCTTCTCCTGCAAGCAATCCAGGGGTGACTTCCAGTGCTAACACTACCCTTGATCACTCCAAGTCGCGAGTCAGTGAAATTCTACCCGACTACCACGCGTCCTATGTCGATGGACGGTTTCGAATACTTCGGGACTTTCAGGATGTTGTTGAATCCACTCTCCCACCTATGCAAAGATTAAGATCGACGGTCAATAGAGCTTCGACAGATCCTTGGATCTACGGTCCTGGATCCCATCGCTACTTACGTAGGCTAAAAAGGTTGAGGTGTTAATGCCTGTGCTCCTCCTCTAGATCCACCGGTCATGACAGATCTAGGGTATTTTCGAAAGGGCTCATATCGTTCGTCTACCAAATGATGGGGAATTCTCTTTTGATAATCGGACTTGCTATCCTTTCTAAGCTTGAATCACAAAATTCAACCTCTTGGAGCTTCAAACTCCCACAACTCTAAGACCTTAGAGAGCTACTCTTTCCTGCATATGGTTTCTTGACCCGGGCCGCATGAAACTTTAGATGGTTCTTGGGAAATTGTCCCTAATCTTAGTCGAGTATCTGGGTAAAGGTTCGGTATGGTTCCAAGGTTTATGGGGTAATTCCCAGGGAAGAGTACTCGCGAGGAGCCTTCCTAGAATATTACAAGAATCAAGCAAACAAGACAATTCTCGGTGGAGTGAACTTATGCCCCAGACTTAATCATTTGTACAGAAACCAACTATGGCATGTAAGTATACACATGCATCCATTATTTCTAGTCTAAAACACCAGGCAATCATTCCACACAGAAATCATTATGGGCATATAAACACGAGCATGTATTTATGATATTCAATTCAAAATACAAGGCATAAAACACTTATCAGTTCCACCAGGCATGATGCAACTACTGAGAGGGGTGCTCATTTCCACCCAACCGTAGACTCAGTGATTCCAAATGGATTTACCACTAGCCACCCCTGAGCTAGACCACGATGCTTTGAGCTTCAGTCTCCTACTTCCAACTCAATGGAATTCAAGGATGAAGGTTACTCTCCTTCTCCTGATACAGAAAATAAATCCAGGATGAAGGTTACTCTCCTTCTCCTATGTTCGGAACTCCCTGTGTTTCTAGAGTTTCTCCAGTTGTCTTCCGCGATCCTTGTCGCATGCGCGCTCTCTCTCTCTCCTTTACCACACCTCCTCTGTTGCCTTTTCTCTCCAAGATTGTGTGTGGCATGAATTTCCCCGTTCGTGGTCAAGTCTGGGAGCTTTTACAGATGGGAATTTCACCTCCATCCCCTCATTAGCTCTTGAGGAGCCTCCCCACCGAACAATCTGACGAAAAATCCATTCCAGGGTCAGAGAGTTGCTTTGGTCTTTGAGCAAGTAAAAACCAGTACGATACTATCTTGGTGGAAGTTAACGAAACCATTCCAGGTCCCTTCCACCACCTCTCATTAGCCATCGTGGTCTCTTTTAGAACATCCCCCTCCCAACAGTCATGCAACACATATTCATAACATAATTTACATTCATCGACCTTTTATGCAAAGGTCCATCAAATCAAACATTCACATCTTTGAGTTTTCCATAGTTCTTGGCCAATATAGTTATTTTTATAGACTAGGGGGAAATAGGATGTTACAACTGTTCTCTCAGCACATACAACTTGTCCACCTGGTTATTGAACAACTGCAGCTCCACCGGGTCCACTCCCTGCCTATAGATAAAGACATGTTCCCTCTTGAACAATACACAATATCCTACATCCTCCAAGGCTGAGACTCAGATAAATTTAACACTCAACCCTCGAACAAAGAGAACTCCATCAAGCTCCAAGAGTCCCCCAAACTTGAGTTGGAATCTAACATTCCCAAATACACATACAAGTTTGGCCATACCACCTTCATTTACCACCTGTCAGCCAGGAAAAATCTCTATGAAATCTATGAATACTCACCAGATTCTCGTCATGTGGATAGAGGATCCACTATCCACAATCCATCTTATATCACCTCCAAATCCTCCACTGCCGATAATGGAAACTAGGGTCACTAAAGAAAATTCCCTATCAAACTTTGAAGCAAAGTCCTCCATGGCTGTTGTAGCAGCTATCTCAGGCCCTTCTGGTTCCTTTTTCTTGTTTTTCCTCTCAGGACAATTAGAGGCAAGGTGCCCCAACTGGTTACAAAAATATCATCTGACTTTACTCAAGTCCCTTCCAGAACTTCCTTTCTTCTTGCTCTTTGCCACAAGAGAAACATTCTCATCAGCTTTGTCTGTCTTCTGTTCACTGCTCTGACATCTTTCTCAGATCTCTTTCAGAGTGAAATCATCCCACAGTCTGCTCCAATCTGGTAGATGCTCACGTCCCACCACACACTTCACGAATACTTCCCATTCTTTGGTGAAGCCATTTAAGGCTATCCTCACCAACTCAGAATCCATAATGACCTCTCCAAAAGCTTCCAACTCATATTTTACTTGATCCACCCAGGTAATATAAGAATAGATACTCTCCTCCTTACCCATATTGGTATCATGCAACTTAGCCTTCAAGGCCATCTTTTGGTTCTCATTCTTTGCCTCAAATAAGTTCTTAAGTGCATCCCACATCTCCTTGGAAATATTTTTCTGAGCTAAGTGTGGGATAAGATGATCCTTCACCCCATCTAGAATAATCCTATGAGCCTTGGCTTCCTTGACCTCATGCAAGTCCAAAGTAATAGGATCTGTTGTGGGAGCTACCACAACAAAGTTGACATAGTTATAAATTTTGTTCTCCTTGAGAACGACTGACAATTGGACCTTCCACTGCAAATAGTTGGAAATGTCATCCATACGATCCTCATATCTAATTCTTGCAGCCATATTTCCTGTCACAACTCAAGGAAAATAATTACACCCTTTTGCCCAAATATCACACTGCCCACTGTCACTCAGATACAAAGCTCTGATACCATGTAGATTTTTAATGACAAAAATAAGCAAATGAAATTTTTGTCAAACACTTAGCAACCTAGAGGTAAATTTCTTGCATGAACTTCATAAATCCTTAAACCCACATTCAAAAATTACCATGAGCATAAATACACATTGCTAAGCAAAATAGCAGTGGAAATAAACATACTGGATAACAACCCATAAAACTCAGAAATTTAGGCAAAAGCGAGGGAAACCCCAATGTGGGGAAACCCAATGAGAGAGAGAGAGAGAGATATTATTATTTAGCTTCGTGAAAGTACAAAACAACAACAAATACACATTTCCAGCCAAGGAAAATACCTCACATCACCAAAATAGTCCCACTAAATTTTGCCTCGATTTCCATGCCAAATCTGTATTGTTGTATGGACTGTACTGTACCTCAATTTTTTTGCCCACAGTTAGTTGTACAGAATGTTTCGTACGACCTAGAAACAACAAGTAAAAATATGAAATCTTCCTCGAAAAACATGCCCAAAATTGCCTCGATTTCCATGCCAAATCCATACTGTTGTACGAACTCTATGGATCCGTATAGTACGACATCCCACAACATAAAAATATCTCATCCACAAAACATAAAATCTTTCCTTGGTATTTGTTCCCTAGCTCCCTTGGAAAACATGCCCTCTTTGCTGCTCACTTTCCTCTCTCAAGCTTACTCAGAAAATCTCTCTCAATCTCTTCTCAATGTGACTCGATGTGTCTTGCACACTACCCATTGCATTCTTTTATAAATATGAAAATGACATTTTCCCTCCAAAGTGTCTTTTCACCTTCCCCAACCCTAAATCCAAAGGCCAAGATTAGATATTTCCTTTTTCAAGATCAAGGGTCATGATCCATTCCCTCCAAAATGAATCACTTGAAATATTAAAGTGATTTTACTTTATTACATAAGTGATTTATGAAAATAAAGTCACTTTAAAATTAGAAGGTACACTTTATTAAAAAGTCACTTTAATAAAACAACCACTTAAAAAAACTTTATAAAAACTCATTACAAAGTTAAGTGCATAGCAGTGTAAACATAAGGTAACATTTGCATACAAGACAAAACATGTGGAGTACCTCCCGAGCTAAAAATCTAACAATTGAGGTGAGGGGTCAATGGCCAAGGAAACCACCTATTCAATCTTGGGGTTGTAAAGGAGATCATATGTTCATAGATTTTCCTCACAAAGGCGAAAAAGTGAGGATTGTCCACAACGTACAACAAGATGAAATAGTGGAGGACATGGGCATAAATGTACCAAGGATCTATGCAGCCTTGGACAACAATCAAGCACAATATCAATCACATATGATTGAAGTGGAAGGTATGATCAAGAACGAAACCATTGTTATTTTAATTGATTCAGGAGCTAGTCATAATTATATAGATCCTGAGATGGTGTAAAGTTTTCAGTTGCCAAGAATAACAACAATATAACCAGAATATTCACCATAGTAACATTGAAATGATATAAGAATAAAAACAAAAATAACACTTTGAATCTGAAAGCAATGTTCATGGGCCTCTTCGAGGGGGAAACCTCCAGTTGAGAAGAGCTCTATTACAATAATATCTAAGATAGAGTTCTCATACCCTCGACTCCTATTTATCTTAAAAAGAAGCATCTAGAGGAAGATCCTTCTAGAAGTAGAAGCTTCTATTAGGTCTTCTTACATCCACCTTATTCTATTTTATTGAAAGGCCTTATTAATATTGACCTTTATTATATCCGAATATATTGTTCTACCTATGTGCGGGTTAGGACCCTAACATGTCCACCCCTTTAAAAACAACCTTGTCCTCAAGGCTTGAGATGAGGAAATTGTTGCAGAATGGTAGCTAGTTCCCAAGTGATGTCTGTTGGAGTTGTATCTTTCCACTAGACTTGCACTTCCTTGATGGTTCTCTGACATAGGCGACACTCACACTGGTCCAAAATGGCTTCTGGTTGTAGCCAAATGGGTCCTTCTTCAGCTAACTCTAGAAGGTTGGTTTGAATTTGGCACTTAGCTCTAATGACCTTCTTTAAGCATGAAACATGAAAAGCAGGATGTTGCCTCGAATGGTTGTGAAAAGCTAACTGATAGGCAACTTGTCCCACACACTTGAGCATGGTATAAGGACCATAAAATTTGGACGCTAGCTTCTGAAAATGATCAGCCTTGAGGGAAGTTTGCTTGTAAGGTTGTAGTCGAAGAAACACATGATCCCCTTCTGCAAATTGACATTCAGAGAGACCTTACTCTACTTGTTGCTTCATGCGATTTTGTGGCATGACCAAATTCTCTTTGAGGGTACAGAGAATAGCCTCTCGAGCTGTAAGTGTTAGGTCAACCGCCTAGACCTTCGAGGCACCCAGTAAGTATGAGAAAACTGAAGGTGGATTTTGTCCATATACCGCTTCAAAAGGAGTCATGCATGTAGATGTATGGTATGAAGTGTTGTACCACCATTCAGCTAGGGGTAACCATTGATCCCACTGATTTTGTTTTTTTGAGGCAAAACACCTCAAATATGTTTCCAAACACTTGTTGACAACTTCCATTTGGCCATCAGTCTGGGGATGATAAGTTGTGCTGAGATGCAACTCTGTGCCTTATATCTTGAACAGTTGTTGCAAAAAATTGCTTGTGAAAGTTGGGTCGTGATAAAAAACAATAGAGTGCGGCATACCATGAAGATTGAAGTCCTGATCCATGAAGATTTGAGCCACCGTGGATGCTGTAAATGGGTGTTGAAGGGCGCAGAAATGAGCATACTTGGAAAGCCGATCAACAACCACCATGATGACGGATTTATTTCCCGATTTGGGTAAGCCAGTAATAAAATCCATAGAGATATCCTTCCAAATTGCAGGTGGAATTGGGAGCGGTTGTAGTGTGCCCGACGATTTTACTCTTTCTCCCTTGCTGTGTTGACATACATCACATTCAGCTACAAAATTACGAATGTCCTATTTCATACCATCCCAGAAAAAGGTACATGTGACCCTGTCAAAGGTTTTGTTGAACCCGGAGTGCCCTGCTGTGGGTGTAGCATGAAGATCAGAAAGTACCGTGGATTTAAGATTTGATTGTTTACTTAAATACAAATGGCCTTTGTATTGAAGTTCCTCATGGAGCCAAGAGTACCCAGGGGAAGTTGGAGCATTGGACTACAATTGTTGGATCAACTGTGAACTTTTGGGATCTTGTAGCCATTCCTGGCGAACGGCTTGGAGCCAATCTGGTACAATGAATGAAAGAGAAAAAAGGGATCCTTCATCTTCATATTTTTGGGAAAGTGCATCCGCAACCACATTGTCTTTTCCTTTCTTATAAATGATCTCATAATCATATCCAAAGAGTTTAGTCACCCATTTTTGTTGTTCTGGGGAGGAAATGCGTTGTTCCATAAAATACTTGAGGCTTTGATGGTCTGTCTTAATTTGGAACCGTTGCCCCAATATATAAGGACGTAATAGATCCATGACATGCAAAATAGCCAACATTTCATTTTCATAGATGGATTTGCCCATATTTCTTTTAGATAGTTGCTTGCTGGTAAAGGCCAAAGTTCGACCCTCTTGCATAAGGACAACACCAATTCCTTTCCCTGAGGCATCACCTTCCAACACAAAGGTCTTTATGAAATTGGGAAGGGCGAGTACTGGAGTGGTGCACATGGACATATTCAAGGTTCGAAAAGATTGAGCAGTGGCTGGAGTCCAAGTGAAAGAGTTCTTTTTTAGGAGAGCAGTGAGAGGTGCTGCAATCTTCCCATAATTCTTAACAAACTTGCGATAATACCCTGTTAAGCCTAGAAATCCATGCAAGATCTTAAGAGTCTTTGGGTGAGGTCAGTCTTGCATAGCTTCAATATTTTTAGGATCCACCCTGATGCCATCTTTGCCAACCAGATGACCCAAGTATTCTACTTCTGAGGTGCCAAAAGCACATTTAGACTGTTTCAGGAAAAGTTGGTGCTGAGAGAGTAGATCGAGAACTCGATCCACATGAGCAAGATGGCCTGTCCAATTTTTTCTATAGATGAGGATATCATCAAATAAAACTAAGACAAAATGGTGGAGAAAAGGACGAAAGACATGATTCATGAGGCTTTGGAAGGTGGAGGGGGCATTACACAAGCCAAAGGGCATGAACAAAAAATCATAGTGGTCCTCATGAGTTCTAAAGGAAGTCTTGGGAATATCTACCTCTTTCATACGTATTTGGTGGTAGCCCAAACGAAGATCCAGTTTAGTGAAGAATTGGGCACCACTCAATTCATCCAGGAGGTCATCAATGACAGGAATGGGGAATTTGTCTTTGATGGTAAGTTTGTTGAGGGCACGGAAGTCAGGACACATTCGCCAAGAACCTTCTTCTTCGGGACCATGGCCACAGGAGATGAATAGGGGCTCGTACCAAGCCGGATAACGCCTGCAGTAAGGAGTTCCTGGACCATTTTCTCAATTTCATTTTTTGGGGAAAAGGGGTGATGATATAGACGAATATTGGGAGGAAGGCTTCCTGGTACAAGGGGAATGGAATGATCATGAACACCATGGGAAGGAGGGAGGCCTTGGGGAGTGGAAAATACCAATTGATGTTTAGAAAGGATGGCTTGGAGGTCTTGTGGTACCGAGGGTGTCTCTGTTTCTTGTATGGCATGGAGTTGGGCGATAACACCAGAATGACCCTTTTTGAGCATCTTTTCCATGCGATGGGAACTAATGATCTCAGGTGAACTGACGGTGATGCCTTGGAACTTATATTGGTGGCCCTCTTGGTTGAATTGCATGGTTAAGTCTCTAAAATCCATGAGAATGGGACCCAAAGTCCTTAGCCAGTCTGCACCCATCACAATGTCACAACCTCCCATGTCGATAGCAAACATATGGGATTTAAGGTGGTAGTCACCAATTTGGAGACACAAATTTTCACAAATCCCTCCACATTTCATGGAACCACCATTGACAATCATGATTTGGAAATTATTGATAGCATGGATGTAGCAATGAGTTTCTTGGGAAATGTGGCAATGAATAAAATTATGGGTGCTGCCACTATCAAATAAAATGATGACCTTTCGATGCTTGATGTAACCGATTAGCTTGAGAGTTTGGGGATCGAAGAAGCCAGCGAGAGCATTGAGGGAAATGACTGGTTCTACTTCAGGAGGGTTTGAGGGAGGGGTTATGTGAGTGGATTCAAGTGATTCAGACATAGAGGGAGTTTCTTCATCTTTTTATGAAATCTCCTCGGAGATGGCCATAAAAATATTTTGTTCTTTACACTTGTGTCCTTGGAAATATTTGTCATCATAGTTATAACAAAGGCCTTTGAGTTGCATTCAACCATTTTAGCCCAGGTCAATTTTTGGATCTTTAGTGGAGCAGAGGGAGTAGTGGGATTTACTGGTTTAGGGTGAGGGATGAAGGAGGGTTTGTGGTTTTGAGAAGATACAACCTGTTGTGCTTATTTATCTCTTTTGGTAGCCTCCACCCAACTCTCAGGTCGAGCCATGAGGACATGGGCCCGAATTTCATCCTTGAGGCCACAGATAAAACACTCTCGGAAAAGGCATCATACATGCCCTCTGTTCTAAAAGGCAGGTGCTCAAAGGCAACTATAAAGTCTTCCACTATTCCTAATTGTTTCAGCTTTGTCAAATGACCCAAATGGTTGGTGTCAGTGTCAAATCATTCATAAAGCTCTGCCACAAATTGTGTCCAAGCAATATACCCTTGACAAGAATTTTTTCTCCATTGCCACCATTGCCAACGTTCTTTATCTAGATGGAGAATACCATACTGGAGTTTGGACAAGTCATATGTAATGCTGTATAAAGAGAAGTAATGTTCCATTTGGGTTACCCAACCAGTGGGGTATGAGCCATCAAATTTGGTCACATCCACCCGTGGAAGGCGTAGGTCACATTGAAAGTCATGGTTCTGCAAGGTATGGGAATGAGAGGAATGGTCACCTTCAGTATGTGGGGGTGAGGAAGAGGAAGGGTTATCTATAGGGATATGTAGTTTGGTGCAGAGTGCCGAAAGGACTGATTCAAGATGGGTGGTGAGGTCTTGTTTGATTTCTCCCATTGAGGACTGCATGGTTGTATTGATGACGACAACATTAGCACTAAGTTGTTTCACTTCTTGTTGGGTATCAATGAGACCAGATTGCAAGGTGTTGAAGCGAGCATCCAAGTCTTGGCTACTAGTATGGGCCATGAAGATGGGGGAACTGAAAAGGAGCGGGCGGGGTAAAAAAATTTTTTTGTCGAAAAAATGATATGGATGAATGTGATAAGGGCGAAGAGATGAATCCAATGGAATATGTCTGAAATAATGGTGAAAAAATTTCCAGACTCATTTTTTTTTTATGGAGTTATACTCCGGTCTGAAGAATATTGCAGAGAGGAAATGCCCAAATGATTAACCAAAAAGAAATGTGTATTTACTTGGCAACCCGAACACAGTTGCACGACAATAGATCTTGTCTGTTTTTATTTGTTTATGTTTCTGTCCCCAAGGGTTAGGTATTCAAGGGTTCTACAAACAAGGGTTTTCCCTATGCTATAGTTCTTTGATATATGTGTGGGGTCCAACAGTAGTACTCGGCCCAATATCTCAGGGCACTAACTAAGGAGAATAGACCGAACCCTTAGCCATACTACCCAACCACCTAGGTACTAGAGTGTATCTTCCCGAGTGTTGTTCTTGGTGACACTATAGCAGTTAGGTGGCTGTTCGGTTTATCTAAAGAGGGCTTCGGGTAATCTAGGTCGATCCGTACATAGGTGCTTTTTGATGCGCTACCACTCGAAGGGGTACCAACAGGGGTGACAAGGGTGGCCAACAGATGTGCGCTTAAGTACCACTTGTATTTCCTGCGTGTATGAATCCCTCAACCACGGGTTTATGCATGTAACGATAGATCTTTGTGGCTTAAAGACACCAGAAGACGTCTCTACCCTGAATAAAAATAAATTAATCCACACTTTCTGCTGAGGAAAGTGCTCTGATACCACTTGTAATATACCAGATATAAAATGTATGCAGAACATAAATAAAATGCTAGTAATGGCAGAATAACAACAATATAACCAGAACATTCACCACAGTAACACTGAAATGATATAAGAATAAAAACATAAATAACACTTTGAATCTGAAAGCAATGTTCATGGGCCTCTTCGAGGGGGCAACCTCCAGTTGAGTAGAGCTCTATTACAATAATATCCAATATAGGGTTCTCATACCCTCGACTCCTATTTATACTAAAAATAAGCATATAGAGGAAGATCCTTCTAGAAGAGGAAGCTTCTATTAGGTCTTCTTACATCCGCCTTATTCTCTTTTATTGAAAAGCCTTATTAATATTGACCTTTATTACATCTGAATATATTGTTCTACCTATGTGCGGGTTAGGACCCTAACAGATCAGATCACTAATGTATCTGCTTAACACTAAACTTGACTCATTATGTTAGTCCCTAAAGTTGCACTTGATTGTGAGAGGGCAAGATAGGGCATCATTAGTTTATTGCAAAGTGTTTATAAGGTTTTATGATTTGTTTTTTTGAGTAAGGTGGTTGAAAACTGGCTCAAGGTTACAACATACCATGAAAATCAAGATCAGAACATAGCATATCCCATTGACTGAATAAAAGGTGGACACATAGATGGATTAGACCAATTAAGAAAAAGGAAGATGAAGCCTTCAATTTCTCAACTTCACATAAATTCTTGTCTCATAATGTCATAAAAAAACAAGACTATCAGCTTGATATCAAAACTTGTAAAATAATTTCCACAGTAAAATTTTCACTGTATAAATTAACAGTGAAGAATCAAAAAAGAATTGCAATCTGAATAATGAATTCAAGCATGAAGAAAGAAATAACATAGTAGAAGAGAGGGTCTAACGATCCATATGCCTTTGCTATTAAGTGTCAAATTGAACATAAATGCCTTTACAAGGAGTTTCACAAAAAGGTCCCCTGGATCTCCAATTTTTCGACCACCACATAGTCTTTCCTCTGTCTATTTAAACTATCCATAAAACCTCCAGATCCTATCATCTAGTATAGCTTTAATGACTAGATTTGAATAGTATCTATCTACTAAGGTAGTTCACTCAAAAAGATCTTCTACAATCCCAAAGTAGATCACAACTCAACAGCTTGATAGTGTATGATCTTCCCAGCATTACATTTGTTTCTACAAAACAAGAATTAGTTTGATTTAGTCAAATAGTTCGAGGTCTTAGCATCTCACCGACCAAAAATGAGTAGACATTGCCATATTTCCTGGAAAACATTAAAATCATGATTGTGGCAACCTCCATGTAACCTTTAGGATATAATCATAGAAATAGCTTTAGCATTTTTCTGTTTGAGCTTGGTGGTAAGCATGACATTGTGCCAATAGAGTCTGAAGTTTATTTCCCTGAGTTCTTTGAGCAATGCCCTTTTCTCTTTCTTCTTCTTTTTAAAATCTTGAATCGTTTCTTGCTGACGAGCATTCCATTGTTCTATTTTTGCCTTTTCTTTCTTTAATTGTCTCACTGTTTTCTGAAATTCCTTGATCCTCTCTTCATCAGTTCTGATTTTAACCCTGAATCCTGAGCATTCTTCAAAAGGTGTAGGGTCATTTAGGTTTAAGGCAACTTTGGGTTCCTTTGCTTTAACTTGGAACTTAGAGAATAATCCCGAGCTATGTTCTTCATCATAACTTGCTGAATCTATGGCTTCAGGCACATCTGATATGTGATCTGAGTCTACAAGGTAATCCTGTTTATTCTCAGGGGTTTCACCTATACCTTTAGCCATCTCTTTAGCTTTTGCTAATCTAGTTGAAGCTCTCATTACAGATCCTGTAGATGATGAAAACATTTTTTTACCTTTGTTTACTGGTTTCTTAAGCAATGAAGTTCTTTTTGCCCTTTTCTTGGTACCTGCTTCAACATTTTCAGAGTCGTCTTCTATAACTGTGACATTTTCTTCTTTGATTGATGGATTAAACATGGCCTTTGAATTCAGTCTGTACTTGTTGGTAACCTTAGTAGAATTCCTTCTAGGATTTTGAGATATAGACACACCTTTAACCTTTTTCCTTTTGACTACAACACCCCTTTTACTGGTTGATGGAGATTCATGCTTGATTGTAGTTTGAGTATTAAAATCTTTATCTGAATCATTTTCCCCTTTAACATCTTCTTCAGAAAATGTTTCGATTTCTTGATCCAACTTAGGTCTTTTACTTCTGCTATTCCTTGTCACCCTAATGTCGGGCACCTCTTCTTTAATAGGGGTTTCATTAATTGAAATATTTTGGCTCTGTGTGACAATCTTTCTCCCTTTGCCTTTCTTCTGTTTGTTGGACTATGTGTTAGGTTTTAAATATTGCATGAGCCAGCTCCAGGGCTTCTATAATTCTCTTAAAGCAGACATAACTAAAGTCTTAATTAAGACTTGATGAAACATACTGCTCTTAGCATTGGTGGAAAGTGACTGCACCCTCTTTGACATATTTGTCAGGCTTTTGAGTAGAAAATAAGGAAGATTTAAGGGGTAATCACCATTTAAATGCATTAATATCCTAATGTGGTAGATATAGACTACACAGGTGATATACCTGTAGATCACGATCAGAGCAGTGTGTCATTTGGGTTAAATCTAGCTACGAGGTACTCCCCTTTTCCAATTCGGATTTTTCTTATTTGGAAGCAGGAATTGGTTTACAAACTCTGTAACCACATGCTTTTTCTCCCACCATCTTTCTCCTCCAAATACCAACCTACAAGATTTTGCAATTGTCTGCTCTGTTACTAGCATCAACATCTTACCGATCTCGACCTCATGACCATCAAATTTCAGAGCGAACTCCATGGATACTTGCTCATCGTAACCTTGAAAAGTGGCGAGGAATTTAGACCACACGACATCTCTGAACCTTTGAGCCATATGAGGATAAGCTTCAAGAAGTTCAACACCCTTGGGTTCTATTCTGACTACCTATCCACTCATCTATGGTGCCATCAAAACACAATTCTGTAACTAGCACCCTCGGGTTCTGAATTTTCCACCTGCAATCTGTTAGTGTATAATGTTCCTCTGAGCAAATACCTGCGCCTAAATTCAGCAAAATTAGACATGTATAATATAATGATCATTGAGAATTGGGTGATTTTAAAATGAGACCTTTTCGGGTACAAAGCAATCAGATTATGAAAAGGTTTGAATCAGTAAATGATTCCAAGCTATTGTGGACACATGCGAACTCTCAGACCATGATTCATGTCATCATAACGAAATCTGGATGACAGGCACATATCAAGGCATGATTATTTTGGCGCTACGAGAATAGCCTTATTCCTGTAGCGCTATTAATGACTTAGAAAAATTTGAATTTATGAAGTTCAGACAGGAATATAAGGTGACACCTCATTTAAAACCATGTCTTTCAATTTCAAACTTAAATAAACTATTCAAAAACTGAAATGCAAACCATAAGACACTAAAAACAAAGATCAAAATCAATTGGAAACAGAAAATGAAGTGTAGGTAAGATGGGTTTAGAATAAGGATTTCTCACTAAACCAAGACAAAATTAGAGACTAACACTGGCTCCTTCTGGGGATGGAGTTTTGATAATAAACTCCAAGAACTGCAGACCAATGCCTTTTCCTTTATCTTTGGTTCACTGATGTCCCTACATCTGTCAGTCTTTTATTTTCAGCATAACTGTAAAAACAAGTCCATTGGGTATATGGAGTCTTTATTGAAAGGAAAACCTACTGTACTAACTAAAACCCGATGAGCCCTTAGAGAAAATAGTGCTTCAAGAACCTCCCATTCACTGGGCCCCCAAAAATTTCAGTGTTGTCTAAATTATGCAGGAGAAAAGTGTTATTGTTCATTACCTTGGCTATCCTGAAAGGACCATACCATAGGTTATCGAACTTTCCATGTTTTTCTTTATCCTCTCTCCTGGCATCCCATCTTAACACCAAATCCCCCTCATTGAAAACATATTTCTTAGTTCCCTTATCGAATGTAGCCTTGATTTTTCTCTGGTGAGCAACAGCTTTCTGATTAACCTGTTCTTTGACCTGCTGAACTTCAATCATCTGAAAAATTCTTCTTTGGACATCATTGGATTCCTCTAGCTCTTCTTGTAGAAACTTTAAGATTGGCAGGCCCAATGGAGTTGGAAGAATTGCTTCTGTCCCATATACCATATGGAAAGGAGATGTCCCAATAGAATTCTTGTTACTGATACGATCAACCCAAAGGGAAAACTTTAACTTGGAATCCCATGATTTTTTATTTTCTGTTAGTAATTTTTTGATAATTCTTATCAGAGTTTTATTGGAAGATTCTGCTAATCTGTTCCCTTGGGGGTAGTAGGGAGTAGAATGAACCAATTTTATACTATACTTATTGTATAATTCAATCATGGAATTTGATTTAAAAGCCTGTGCATTATCAGTGACTAGTTTTTTAGGACAACCAAACCTGGAAAAAATATATCCTTCTAGAAATTCCATGATTACCTTATCTGTTGTATTCCGAGTTGGAATTGCTTCAATCCACTTCATAAAATAATCTGTGGCTGTAAGAATCCATCTATGTTGTCCTGAGGATGATATATTAATCTCTCCGATGAAATCCAATCCCCACTGTTGAAACGATCCATGGGAAATGATTGGTTTCAGGGGTAAAGATATAAGTTTCTTCTTTCTAGCAAATTTCTGACAAGGTTCACATGCCCTGACCTGAGAAAAAATATCTGAGAATAGAACTGGCCAGTAATAGCCTACTCTAAGAATCTTGAAGGCAGTAGCCTTCTAATGATGATGGTCTCCATAGACACCATGATGCATATCATGAAATATTTATTTAGCTTCTTTTTCAACCACACACCTCAACAAAAAACCATTGGGGTCCTTATAGAACAGGGTCTGATCAACAATGCAGTACTTTACAGCTCTTAACTTTAATGATCTGAATTTTGATTTATCCAACTCTAGGGGAGATTGGAAATTCAGCAGAAAAAATACGATATCTTTGTACCATGTTGAAGAAACGTACTTGTTGTTTACCTGTGAATTTGTTTCTTCAATCTGGACAGAAGAATCCTGTGTCATGTCTGAAAGATGGTACAACCCAATTTCTTTGCAATTAGATTCTGTCATTAATTTGGCGAGGCCTTGTCCTTTTATCAGCTGAGTAGGATTTATGGTGAGATCGTATTCTAGGATTTTTGTTATCGATTTCCCTCGCTTTCCTTCACAATCAGGCTGAACCAATATTTCTTTGACTGCACTGCTTGGGACATAAGCTATAATTTTAGATTGAAGAACATATACTCTGAAGGATTTTAAAGCCTTTACCAAGGCATAGGCCTTTTTCTCTATTAAATCATACTTTAATTAAGAGTCTCTGAGGTTTTTACTAAATAAGGAGATGGGTTGCTCATATCCTTGCTCATTTCTCTGTAGAAGAACAACAACTATGGTATTCTTTGATGCAAATGAAAAAATCATGAATTCTTTGGAGTAATCTGGGCTAATTAGAACAGGTGCTTGAACGATAGCCTGTTTGATCCTTTCAAAGGATTCTCTTTCTTATGGTATCCACTTAATTTATGCATCCTTTTTCAACATGTCAGTAATGTACTTGACAATTTCTACAATGTTAGGTATAAACCTCCTTAAAAAATTAATTTTACCAATGAAGGACTAAATAGACTTTTTATTTCTCGGAATGTCTATTTGTTGAATAACCTTTACTCTTTGAGGATCTATTTTAATACCTTCAGGTGAAATGATGTGTCCTAGAAGCTTTCCTTCCTCCATGGAAAAATGTGATTTTTTTGGATTAAGTGATATACCATACCTCCTGCACTTCTCAAAGGTCTGCTTCAAGTGTTGTAAATGTTCTTCAACAGATGCAAAAAATATAGTGATGTCATCAAGGTAAATAACCACAAACTTGTCGTTTTCCCAAATGAAAGCGATGTCCATAGCCCTTTGAAATTTGGCTCCTGCATTCATTAATCTGAAAGGCATCTTTTCGTACATAAAGCTGCCCCAAGGAGTGGTAAAAGCTATTTTCTTTTTGTCCTCTTCCATTACTGATATATGATTGTACCCTAAATATCCATCAAGCATAGATATTCTCTTTGCATCGACAACTCTTTGTAATATATAATCCATTTTTGGTAATGGATAATTGTCTTTCAGAGAGCACATGTTTAGATTCCTGAAGTTTACACAGAGCCTTATCTCTCCATTCTTTTTCCTGATAGGTACAAGGTTGGCTACCCATTCTGAGTATCTCAGTGGCACTATGATTTTTTCTTCCAACAACCTTTTCATCTCCTTTTCTATTATAGGTAACAATAAAGGATTAAATTGCCTGAATTTTTGCTTAACAGGTTTTGATCCAGGTTTTAGAGGAATTTTGCGCTGAATAATCTCTGTATCAAACACCTTCATATCTTCATAAGACCAGGCAAAAATATATGAATATTTTTTCATTAATTCGACATATGCTTCTTTCTGTTTTTGTGACAGTTTCCTAGATATTTTTACCAACCTAGGGTTTGCATTCGAACAAATGTCACAGTCTACTACATCTGTTTCTTCTATTTGGATAACAACCTTCCTGGAAACATCATTATGATCAAACAACGTTTCTAGTGGAACCAAACCTTTGGGAAGATCGTTTGTCTTCAGTTCAATGATTTTGTGGCCAACAATTGTATCTTGAAGGACTTTTGCAGCATGTATTTCTGCTTCCCCATCTTCGTCATCTTGATCAATTGAAATGTTAGAGAACTCTTCAATAGTTTTCAAAAATATTTGAATTTCCTCATCATCTTTAAAAACCTGCCAATGTTTTATATTATCCAGTATTGAAGGTCTGTTTCTGACTTCAACTTCGAATTTCAGATTAGGAAACATCGGAGTTTTAAAGTTGCTAGCTGCAAGTGCCAAAGAGTCGGCCTGCTGATTCAAATTTATGTGCACAAAAGTAATATTAAATGCTGAAAAGAAATTATCCACATAATCCCACACCTCATTTCTGTATTGTTTTAACCTTTGTTATTTGGTTTGATATATATTCTTGATCTGGTGAATAATAAGTTCTGAGTCTCCAAAAACAGACAACTTATCTACAGCCATATCTCTAGCAGCTTTCAAACCTAACAACAAAGCTTCATACTCACTGATGTTATTAGTGGTGTCAAATTCAAGTTTATATGACATGGGAATAACCTCCTTGGTAGGGGAAATGAAGATAATACCTGCTCCATAACCTTCTTTAGAACATGCTCTGTCAAAATACATTTTCCAAACAAAATTATCTTTACTGTCTCCTACTGTCGTTGTTGTCTTTATGACTGATACTTCTTCCATTTCTTCACTCATATGAAAAATAGAAGAACCAAGATCATCTTCTACAACATATATAGGATGATTAGTGGGATTATTGTGATCACTTACCAAATAATATAATCTAACTTCTCTATATAATCTTCGTTGTTACCCACCAAAAATAGGTATGGCTTCATAGCTAAGGTCCATCTATAGAATACCACCTACCTTCTTAGCCCAAGATCTTGAAAGAAGCATTCCAAATTTTGGTGGTATGTCAGCCACAATAACATGTAATACCACACTTTTCATAGGTAATTGGGAAAGAGTAACAACCACATCTTTCATAACTCCAAAGAATTTGACTTTCTTGGAGTCAAAAGAATATAGATCATGACACGGTCTAGTAATGTCCAACCCTAATTCTTCCATCACCACCTTAGGCATTACATTATGCGAGGCACCAGAATCCATCAAGCAGTTGTGAAATATCATGTCATGGATATTTAATGAAATGTAGAAAGGTGGAGAGGCATCAATTCTATCTTGAATGTGAGGTCCAATAGTTTTAGCAGGGTTTTCATCCTCTAGATTGACTGTATCTGAAAAGGTGACATGAGCTGGAGCCTATAGAACCTTGAGGACAGTCTTTCTGAAGGGTTATGTTTTCATGAGTTCTAATAATGGAACTGAAATCTTGATTTTGTTGATTTCGTGTTCTAAATTGAAAGCATAAACATTTATGTCTGGTTCCTTTATGCCAACAGTACTATCCTTGGCAGGTTATTTCAATGGTTGATTAACTTGGATCTTGGGAACACCTTTGATAATTCCTATCTTAACTGGAGTACTGGCCTTCTTTGTGGAAACAGGTGTATCTACTTTAGGTGCATTCGAACCATATTTGAAATTGTATTTTTTCCTTTTAGGTTCCTATTGGACGATCTCATCTTCATCCCCTTCCTCAAACTGGTTTGCAATCAAAGCATATTCATAATCCTGTTGTGTCACATGTAGAGGAGATGATTCAGAATCATTCACATGAACTACAGGGTCTTCTTCTGTTTCATCCTGATCCTCTTCCTCATCTAGTGCATTATTATGAAAAGGAGGCAAAACCCTTTGGTCATCTTGGTTTTTTCTTTCTCTTGGTAATATTTGAGGTACATTGTTTGGCCTCCTGAACTAATTTGGATTTCTGTAACCACCCTCCTGTGCAGGTCTACTGGGTTGTTTTTTTTCTATCTTCAACCTTTCCATTTCAGATGTCAGAGTTTTCAGCATCTTATCCATTTCATCCATTTTAGAATCAGATGTTGAATTAAAAGATGAAGGCAACTCTTCCTTTTTCTTTTTTCTGTCTTTATCACTTCTAGATTTCAATTTGTTTACTGCTAATATGTTTGATTCTACCTCGATAGCAGCATCTTGCATCAGAATGAGGGTAGTGGTTCTTCTTTCCCTAAGCAACAAGGAAAATTTGGCATCGAATGCATTGACAAAAATGATTTTAGCTGATGTCTCTGAAGGTTTTATCTCCTCTGGAATTTTACCATACATCTGGTTGAACCTTTTGGTAAAATCAAGTATTGATTCACCTTGTTTCCTCCTTAAAGCACTAAGTTCGGTGATGTAGTATAAAAAGTCTTTCTTGTCTACCCAGTGTTTAAGAAAGGAATCATCTAAGGCTACGATATCAACTATTGAATTAGGAGGAAAACTCTTGAACCAATTTCTTGCTTCCCCATTTAGACTTTGTACGAATAGTCTCATCCACACATCAACATGCTCTACATTGAAATTATCTGCAAAACTATAAAATGAACTCAAATGCTCTTCAGTAGTAACTGATCCATCTCCATTGAATCTGGGCAAGTATCTCATATAATCATTTGGTGGAAAAGAATACATGACTTGTGGAAGAACCAAAGGAGCATACCTTGCTGCAACTATTTCATCCATTCTGTCTGCAACCATATTAGCTATTTTTGGAGCTATGGGAGTGAGTAAGATTGGTGATGCTGAAGGAGAAGGTGTCCCTTATGTATTACAACTTATATGTATTTTCACTGAGTATTGATCTTTAGCAGATAAGGATTTCTCTTCTGGACTATGATCAACTAATGGGGTGAGAAACAAAGGATTCTCAAAAGAAAAATAGTGTGATCTAAAATCCTCAGATGAGACAGATCCAAGAGATGACGAAGGTGTCTTTGGTTCGCTCTTAATATATGTTTTGTGACATCTCGAAGGTTCAGTCACAGGAAAGATGTCTAGATACTCCTGTTTAATGAGTTCAGTAAGTAACTTCCACTGTTCTAGATTTAATTCTGAAATGGTTGAAGGGAATGAAACTATATCAGACTCAATAACAGGTTTAATTTCACTTTCAGGATTTACATCTTCATCTAATTGGGTTTTGATGATTTCAGAGGATTGTCCTTGAGAACTTTCTGAAGATAATTTTCCCTTTAAGAGTGAATAATGACCAGAAAGAACTTTAGGTTTTCTTAGTAACCTTTCAGGATCTGGAACTGCTGCAATAGGCTCAAGATCTGGATTTTTCTTGGTTACTGGTCTCTTATTAAATGATGAAGAAATTAGAGGAGTTTTAGGTCCTTTACCTTCTCTTTTAGGAGCCAAAATTACCACAGAGGAGTCGCCAGGTGAATAATCACAGTCTTAAATAATGTCCAAAATCTTGTTCACCACCAAGATCTAAATCTAAACTTGTCGTTTCCCCAGGGAAGATCTCTTTGTTTCTTCGTCCCCAACAATGGTGCAAAAAATGTTAGTCCCTAAAGTTGCACTTGACTGTGAGAGGGAAATATAGGGCATCATTAGTTTATTGCAAAGTGTTTATAAGGTTTTATGATTTGTTTTTTTGAGTAAGGTGGTTGAAAACTGGCTCAAGGTTACAACATAACATGAAAATCAAGATCAGAACATAGCATATCCCATTGACTGAATAAAAGGTGGGCACATAGATGGATTAAACCAATTAATAAAAAGGAAGATGAAGCCTTCAATTTGTCAACTTCACATAAATTCTTGTCTCATAATGTCATAAAGAAACAAGACTATCAACTTGATATCAAAACTTGTAAAATAATTTCCACAGTAAAATTTTCACTGTATAAATTAATAGTCAAGAATCAAAAAAGCATTGCAATCTGAATAATGAATTCAAGCATGAAGAAAGAAATAACAGAGTAGAAAAGAGGGTCTAACCATCCATATGCCTTTGCTATTAAGTGTCAAATTGAACATAAATGCCTTTACAAGGAGTTTCACAAAAAGGTCCCCTGGATCTCCAATTTTTCGACCACCACATAGTCTTTCCTATGTCTATTTAAACTATCCATAAAACCTCCAGATCCTATCATCTAGTATAGATTGAATGACTATATTCGAATAGTATCTATCTACTAAGGTAGTTCACTCAAAAAGAGCTTCTACAATCCCAAAATAGATCACAACTCAACAACTTGATATTGTATGATCTTGCCAGCGTTACATTTGTTTCTACAAAACAGGAATTAGTTTGATTTAGTCAAATAGTTCGAGGTCTTAGCATCTCATTGACCAAAAATGAGTAGACATTTCCATATTTCCTGGAAAACATTAAAATCATGATTGTGGCAACCTCCATGTAACCTTTAGGATATAATAACTGTAGTAGCTTTAGTATTTTTCTATTTGAGATTGGTGGTAAGCATGACATTGTGCCAATAGATCCTGAAGTTTATTTCCCTAAGTTCTTTGAGAAATGCCCTTTGCTCTTTCTTCTTCTTTTTAAAATCTTGAATCCTTTCTTGCTGATGAGCATTCCATTGTTCTATTTGTGCCTTTTCTTTATTTAACTGTCTCACTATTTTATGAAATTCCTTGATCCTCTCTTCATCGGTTCTGATTTTAACCCTGAATCATGAGCATTCTTCAAAAGGTGCATGCTTATTCAAGTTTAAGGCAACTTTGAGTTCCTTTTCTTTAACTTGGTACTTTGAGACTAATCCCAAGCTATGTTCTTCATCAGAACTTGTTGAATCTATGGCTTCAGGCACATATGATATGTGATCTGAGTCTACAAGGTAATCCTATTTATTCTCAGGGGTTTCACTGATACCTTTAGCCATCTCTTTAGCTTTTTCTAATCTAGTTGAAGCTCTCATTACAAGTCCTATAGATGATGAAAACATTTGTTTACCTTTGTTTACTGGTTTCTTAAGCAATGAAATTCTTTTTGCCCCTTTCCTGGTACCTTCTTCAGCATTTTCAGAGTCATATTCTATAACTATGACATTTTCTTCTTTGATTGATGGATTAAACATGGCCTTTGACTTCAGTCTGTACTTGTTGGTAACCCTAGTAGAATTCCTTCTAGGTTTTTGAGATACAGACACACCTTTAACATTTTTCCTTTTGACTGCAACACCTCTTTTACTGGTTGATGGCGATTCATGCTTGACTGTAGTTTGAGTATTAAAATATTTATCTGAATCAATTTCCATTTTAACATCTTCAGAAAATGTTTCGAGTTTTGGATCCAAATTAGGTCTTTTACTTCTTCTATTCCTCGTCACCCTGATGTCGGGCATCTCTTTTTTAACATGGGTTTCATTAATTGAAATATTTTGGCTCTGTGTGACAATCTTTCTCCCTTGCCTTTCTTTTGTTTGTTGGACTGTGTGTTAGGGTTTAAAGATTGCGTGAGCCAGCTCTAGGGCTTCTGTAATTCTCTTAAATCAAGCATAACTAAAGTCTTAATTAAGACTTGATGAAACAGACTGCTCTTAGCATTGGTGGAAAGTGACTGCACTCTCTTTGACATATTTGTCAGGATTTTGAGTAGAAAATAAGGCAGATTTAAGGGGTAATCACCATTTAAATGCATTAATATCCTAATGTGGTAGATATAGACTAGTGAAAATCTACCTTCGCAGGGGATATACCTGTGGATCACAATCAAAGTAGTGTGCCATTCAGGTCGAATCCAGCTGCAAGGTACTCCCCTTTTCCAATTCAAATTTTGCTTAGCTGGAAGAAGGAATTGGTTTACAAACTCTGTAACCACATGCTCTTTCTTCCACCATCTTTCTCCTCCAACTACCAACATGCAAGCTTTTGCAATTGTCTGCTCTGTTATTAGCATCAACATCTTACCAATCTCCACCTCGTGACCATCAAAGTTTAGAGTGAACTCCATGGAGACTTGCTCATTGTAACCTTGAAAAGAGGTGAGGAAGTCAAACCACCCGACATCTGTAAACCTTTGAGCCATCTGAGGATAAGCTTCAAGAAGTTCATCACACTCGGGTTCTATTCTGAATACCTGTCTGCTCCTCTTTGGCGCCATCAAAACACAATTTTGTAACTAGCACCCTCGGGTTCTGAATTTTCCACCTGCAATCGGTTAGTGTATAACGTTCCTCTGAGAAAATACCTGTGCCTAAATTCAAAAAAATCAGATAGGTATAATATAATGATCATTGAGAATTGGGAGATTTTAAAATGAGACCTTCGCGGGTACAAAGCAATCGAATTATGAAACGGTTTGAATCAGTAAATGATTCCAAGCTATTGTGGACACATGCGAACTCTCAGACCACGATTCATGTCATCATAACGAAATCTGGATGACAGGCGTGTATCAAGGCATTATTATTTTGGCGCTACGGGAATATACTTATTCCCGTAGCGCTATTAATGACTTAGAAAAATTTGAATTTATGAAGTTCAGACAGACATATAAGGTGACACCTCATTTAAAACCATGTCTTTCAATTTCAAACTTAAATAAACTATTCAAAAATTGAAATGAAAACCATAAGACACTAAAAACAAAGATTAAAATCAACTGGAAACAGAAAATGAAGTGTAGGTAAGAAGGGTTTAGAATAAGGGTTTCTCACTAAACCAAGACAAAATTAGAGACTAACACATTCCATATAGTAAATGTTCCTAGTCATTTCATGAGTCAATCGAGATAGACTCACTAAAACATGTATTGAGATAAATGTGAGGCACAGTTGGATATGGCCTACGAAATTCCTCGAATGTGAGCTTGATTTTGCAGGATATGTCGATTCAGGATATGTCAATTCAGATGAAGAAGAAAGTACAATGGACTGGAAGAGAACATCTAGTTGTTGTTCTACCATGAAGTTTTCCATGGTTTCCTGATGCGACAGGAAACAAAACTCTGTGGCCTTGAGCACCACAGAGGCAAAGTATATAGCATCAAGTGTGCGAGGCAATATGCCTTCACAAGTTTCTGATAGATTTACTTGACCATGAGATGGATCCTTTGATGATGTAATATCTGAGGCCAAACTCAATTGTAAATATAAATGAAAATGTACATAAGTTGGTGAGTTGTTTGATATCATTTTGTATGAACCTTTCATGGCATAGTGTGTGCATGTATTGCGCAGTAAAATGATGAAGTGTGCACATTCGAGGATACCGCCTGCAACAACTTAAGTGCGCACGATTTTGAGGCCAGGGAGCCTTTGTGTATATGTTGTGTTTTATAGGTTGGTGAGCCAGTTATTATAAGCTAGGAGGCTTATGTTTGTATTAGGCTAAAGATCCTAGATGTTAAAGGCTAGTGCACCTATTTTTGTATGTGTCTCATCATTAATATAAAATACATCACTACACATAGAACAACCATGATAAAAGAGTATGGGGGACTAAACTCCACTAGTTAGGGAAAGAGGAAGGGGGCTAAAAGTTAAGGAAAAAGACTAAGCTAGGGAGCTTAAGCCAAAAAGGAATATTATATTAACATTTCTTAAAGTATAAATATGGATAATTATTTTATCCTATGTTCCAAAGTTGGGGACAAGTGGGCGAAAGTAGCTCCCAACATGACAAGTGTCAAGTTGGGAACATGCATACATATTGTTGGGACTTAGTTCATTTTCCATCATTCTTGTCATCATTCAGTCAATCACTCCATAATCATTCACACACTCATTGAGATATCCTTCGTACCTTCATGTCATTGTAACTGAACCTGTATCCATACCCATACATGTTTGTGTAGCTGGTTAGCTTGGGAGATGGATGGAAGAAGTAGGTCGTCAGCCCTGTGGAATATTGAAGAGGCGTGTTGCCAGGCCCATGAGAAATTTCTCTCTGGGTGAGATAAATATTGGGAATTGATTTCTTGAAGGTGCTAAACTACAACTATAGGGCTTTGAGACTTCCTGTCTGACCTGTTGCTGAAGACCGGAAAGGAAGTGGGGCAGTCGAAGGACTACTAAGAAGAGAATGGGCACACTTCCTGGGGTGGGACAGGAATGTGGGGAATGAGGGACTATAGGCTCTTAGTTTGAGTAGGCACCTCTAATGAGGTCTTTCCTGTTGTCTGTTATACATTATCCTAGTTAGGAATCCCTTTACCCGAGTGGAGTTTAGTCCCAACTTGTGGATGACCTACTGTTGAGAGTGATGCGTAGTGTGTTCTAAGGATGGGAGGTTCGTGGAAGGTCTGCACGTAGTTGGTGATATTCTTACCAAGATAAGTGTCAATTGTGTGATAAATTTACATGTTGCATTATTATTTTACGTTTTATTTTTATGGGTTTATCATATGTGTGGTTATAGATGCCTTTATATTTATGGGTATCGCATGTATATGCTGCATGTATATGTTTACTATTATTTCAGTATGAATTTGTGCATTTACAGAATGTATTTATATGTTTACGTTAT